>JAHZNP010001447.1:0-19712 GCA_020615345.1 Triops cancriformis
CGCATCAGAGCTCCCGAGAACAAACGCTATAATTCTCCCTTCCATTTGCTTACAAAAATACAAAACGTCATTACCTACCATTTAAATATTTCTGTAAAATTCGAATTGACGTGCTAGCAAAGAGCAGGTGCTCACACACGTGCAAAAAACAAAATAAGGGAAGGTATTATATTTTGTCTTTATTGATGTTTATATTTTAGACTATTTTAATAAATAACACTGGTGCGTAATTTAGGCTTTTATTTTAAAAAAATCAATATAATGTAACATTCGTCATCTAATCTTACTATTGTCAATTGCGGTTTTACTGAATTAACATAAAAATACGTGTTCTATACTTTATCTTTTAAGGTACTATAACGTGAGGAAACTTTATCAAGGAATACTGCTTGAGTAAAATTAAACGTACTAATTATTCATGTTCAACTGAGGTTAGCTTACGTTAAAAGTCGGGCTGGAAATGACCGCAATGGAACCGCAAGTAAAAAGGTTTACCTCGTGTATAACGCAGTTATGAGCAGGTAACTTTTTCGTACGGGCATATAACTCTGTGTGTATGACTGTCGCGGCTGTTCTCTTGCGATTATTGTGAAGTTTTCTTCAGTCGAGTTCAAAGAAAATGTCTCTTGCATACTATGCACAAGTAGAAGAGAGATTTCTTCGTAGACCATAGAAAAATAACGCGTAAAACAAAAGCCAATCAACTCTTAAAACTTTCATGCACAGGGCAACAGTGAAACTCCTTCAATGCTAAACCAATTGGAAACTCTTAATCAATAACGCACAAATACACAAGTTATAAGTTGGAGAACGCTACATTGAAAGCCTACAAGGATGCCTAGAAAGCCTACACTTTGGCTTCTTTTGAAACTTCGTAACCACCCGTATGCGCGGGCGTTTACATCACACATGACCGCTTGAGGAGTCCCTGTTACACTAACAGAACCACGTGAGGTTATAACCCGCGCAAGACGAGGAACACGGCGTGAGCGACGGGTCTGCTCTTACCAAGGTCGTATTTAGGCCTTAGTTGGAGAAACTTAGTTGGAGTAAATATTCCAGCGTAATACACGAGGGTCGTGGGGTTCAACCCCTCCCCCCCCCCCCGAAATGTTTCCAACAAATGAAAATTAGGTTGTCTTCGCGTGTATTACGCTGGAATATTTACTCCAACTAAGTTTCGCGTTTATTAAGAGTTTTCAAGCTCTTATAGCTAGCTTTTTCATGTATCCCCTTCCATATTTACGAAAATCAGCGTGAGGGAAGGCGAGTTGGCAAAATTTCAGACTTTCTTTCTGCGCTGCGCCCCTTCAAGCTTACGCTGCTTGCCCCCCACATGTAACGTTCCCGTAACTTTTTTCTTCTTCTTTCTCTCTTCCTATCCCCCCTCCTTTCTTGTAGAAAGCAGTGAAAAACCAAACACAGGAGTTTTTAGTGTTGTCAAAAGTGGGATCAAAGCAAGCCCAGATTCAAATGTATGAGTCCGTCAACAGCCGATTTCGCGTTACACCTACATTCCGTGCAGTTGCCCACTTAGCCATTTTATGAGCTCCATTTAGTTTTAGGGTGCATTTTATTGTCAACGGAATTGGGCAGTTCAGTTAAACTCTGGACTCAACTGACATTTTGGCGGGTACTAGGCTGAACTGGACTGTCATTTTAGCGTGAACTGGCCAACTGTATGGCTTCGCGCGCAGCCCGAAAACCACCTTCGGTTCTACTGTGCTCAAGGAGCACAGTACAACCAGGGACATGTATTTAAACCCCGCCTACTAGTATTTGTATGTAAACAACAGTGCGTCTGCTTACTTTTTAGTGGTTAAAAACCTCAAAGCGTAGAAAATTGATAAGTGAATCTGTGTGATATATATATCTTATGATCAATTCAGTGACACTTAATTCTCGTTGTACTTAAACAGAAAAATACAAGAACAATTAACAATAAAAACTTTTACAAACGTTCGACTTTTAAATACCCATTACTTTGTCTTAAATAACCTGAACAAGTAAGATAACTACCCTGTGTGGTAGTCCGAGTCATACACCATAGTCTGGCTGTTATCTACATGAACGACAGTTTCAAATGCCTAAGATTGTTAAAAGTACCTTTTAGAAAGCAATCACTATAAAATAGACCTTTCAATTACTTTTAACACATGCAAATTTACACGAATGTTGCATCCATTAACTTCAATTGAGATAAATAATGTAATGGATCCGATGTAAAGGTAAAATCATTAGTAAAAGTAAACGCGAAAGTCATGATTCCAATAAAAATACCGACTACAGTTATTAGGAATTACATTGCTGTCAAACGTTGCTGATAATTTTGTGCATTAAACACTCATATTTTGCTCAAAATAATCTTTGCATTTAGTTTTTGTTTGCAACGTGTTGCGTTAGGTTTGTTCTACATTTCTTCTCAAATAATTGTTATTTTTTGTGAATTAACAAATGTGAGCTTCCAGGATGGAAGAAAAAATAAGCACGTCTTCTAGCAAACTAGCAAAATTATTTTAAATACAGATTTGACGACAATTATGGATGTGATTTGAATTTGATTTGAATTTGATTTGAATGAAGCCAGTTCAACGAGGACGTGCAGAACGTGCATTTTATTGTCAACGAGACCAGTTTAACGGAGGAACTGGTGAACGAATCAGTTGACAATAAAATGCACCCTTAGTTGTCTTACTGATTTACTTACTGACTTAATTAAGAAGCGAAAAACTGACATCAAGTTTCCTACCTAACCAAGTGAATCAGATGGATCTTTGAGATATGTGTGTTTCAGGTACGAGATCTAGCATTGTCCCATAATGTTTCTGTCCGATTACCTTATGGTCGGTTAGCACGACTACTGCAGAAAGTAGTTTTCTAGTCTAAGGCTTCGGTGAATCTGATCGTGCTCTAGGCAAAACACATGCTACACAGCGTTATCGATTTCGCCAAAACTACTAACAATTTCATTAAACAATTTCGACAGTAAAGTTTTAAATCTTATGATCTAATGGACATCGCCGAGACTTTCTTAAAAAAATTATTCGTATATTTGTAAAGCGAGTCAAATTTCAACTTTCTTCAGAATAGCAATTTTCAACGTTTGATTGCATTTTTCACGTGAGCTACTTGAAAGTATGCTTTGAACGCTAAGGAAAAGACTAATGTCGGAATTCAAATCCGACATTAATTTTGCAGTCGTAAACGAGGAAATTTCAGAAAACTATTTAAGTAATAAATCGGAAACTAACCGACGAATTTGAATTCATAATAGCTTATAAATTACGAAAACGAAGCTTTAATCTATTGTACATATCATGAGGTCGTATATTTAAAAAAGCTTATTCCCAAGAAAGTTTACATATGATTCGCTTTTTAAACATTTGACTGAAAACTGCTAAAGAAAAATTCGACGATTTTCACTAGATATTATAATGCAAAACTTTACTCTTGAGATATTTTTATGAAATAATGAGTTGTTTTGGCAAAATCGCTGACGCCGTTTAGCGTGTGATTCCCCTATACAATTGTTAGGTGCGCCGTAGCCTTAAAACTGAGAAACTCCACCATGGAGGAAAGGTTTAAATACAGTGGAACCTGCTTATAACGATGGGCTAGGGACCGGACAGTCGATATCGGTATAAGCGGGGTATCGGTATATCAGAACTTGCCTATACATTGGGGAAATAAACACAAATTACATAAATAAGCGTTCCAAAATATTTGTAATTTGTCGTTCAGTACGTAGTGATCATTAGCCCTGTTTCTTTACAAAATATTCCGTAATTGCGCGCTGTTTGGCGTTCTTCTGGGATAAAGTGCACATAGTTGAACTGAACTGAACATTGCCAACGAAAGAGGTCGAAGGTGAAAGGTGGTGAAAGCTATTTACGTTCTGTTTTGGAAAAAACCTGTAACACAGTCATTCTTTCCAGGGAATTACTGACACCCCTTTTAGGGCTTAGGTATTAGTGTCATCGATACGACAAAGGGTATCGGTATATCCAGAATCAGTAACCATTGCCGAATACCCCATGAGGCTTCAAAATTATATCAGTTAATGCGAATTATCTTTATAAGCGATATCGGTAAAATCGAATATCGTTCTCATTGGGTTAAATGGGACTAAAACGGGACCGTAAGTTTGGTATCGGTATAGGCAGATTATCGTTATATCCGATATGGTTATAAGTGGGTTCCACTATATAAAGAGAAAGACTTAAATAAGTTTAGCTTTCCTTTCAATTCACATGAGTGATAACATCTCTCCTGAACAGCTTATGGGATGTTTTCGCGGGGAAGAAAAATCGGCGGAGAGATTTTGCGCTCTAAGATTTTGGATATCCAATTTTGAATGTCTTTGCACTTGGCTTTCACGATTTTTTAATAGTTTCAGAATAGTACGTTAATTACTTATCTAATACTAGTCTTCTAAGGAATTCAGTAGTATTATTAGTATCACTTTAATTAAATTAAATTTTTATTATTAGTGTCACTTAAGGGCCTCAGTTCATCGACTTACTAAAAAAAATTCTACCCCCCCCCATCGAAACAAAATCCTGGATACGGCCCTGGTTCTTACTATTTAGAAAACTGACCAAGTACGCAACAACAAACAGTTCCACTGCATTCGTAAGGTCGTCATACAAATTCTTGAACGTTCCGAACTGTAAAGTAAACTGCAAATTCGAAAAAAACCTATTTCCTGCACAGCGCAAGTCACTCGACGCTGACGGCCAACTGCCCATGCGCGCCGCTCTTCAGTTCCTTCTTGCTCCATCCAAAACCTAAATTTCCACTTCTCCCTTGGGAAGCACAAGAGGTTCTCCATTTTCTCTGCGCGGAGAAAACCTTGAGCCGTTAGTACGGATTTGTCGTCGGTTTCGCTCTCTTCTGTGTTGTCGTTTCTGCTGTCTGCTGCTGTCAAGTGCATACAACAAGGGGCATTCCAAGCTTCCGGGAATCCACTAGTTGCTTGTGCTTCTGTCGACCAACAGTTCCATAATAGTTTTCCGTACTCTCGTGTTGTCGCAGTACTCCCATCAGATATCGTGCCAAGCCATCTCAACTTTCGGAAAACGTTCCTTGGCGATCGTTCATGTAGCCAAGAACCGGAATTTCTGTGCGACACATTTCTTCTCTTGTTGGACACTTCGTTGAGTTCTTAACCAAGTGTATTCGTGCCATAAAACGTCCCCGGAAAACCCCAAGTTTCTCATCGATCCTTGGGAGAAAGCATTGAGTCCGAGTGCATATAAGTCTGATTATGGCACTTCGAGACTAGCGAAGACTCATTTTTCCATTTTCCGGAGCTAAAAGTCTCTCTGACCATGAGTTCCCTTTAGATTCGGTGTAAATTCTCAAAAATGAAGTTTTCAAACCATTGGAGTTGAAAACTTTCGGACTTCCGTGACCATGCGCTCTGAAGGTATTTTCTCCGTTTTTCGCTCAACATAAACTATACCTACAAGAAAAGTCAAGGGTTGTCGTCCAACGAGCGAATTGAGTTTCACTTGAAAGAAGCTGAAAGCTTTTCAAGGGAAGAAAAACGGCAGAGGAAATATGTAAGGGATCCCAGGACAAGTTTGGGGATCCAATTAGCAAAACGAACATGCGAGAAGTTTGACCTGGAACGAAGTTTGGGGCGGTTGGAGTTGCAATTTGTAACCTATTATGCGAATTCATGTGCAAAACATGTCTCTCTCCTAAGAAATGTTTCATGCGTATGTTACACTGGTAAAGGGATACGGGCGGTTTAGAAGTTCGTATTACGATAACGTTTGGTTTTTGTCATAACAAAGCGTGAGGAATAGGCGCTATTGATTGCCTCTCGAGAACCGATGAGAAAAAAGACACAACAGGGGGAGCGAAAATTTTCAGGGAATACAATTGACAGTTCAATACCCGTCCCTCACTGCCAAAAGACTAAACAGACTGAAACATGGGTTCACCTTTACAACTCATAAAGAACAAGAGAGGCAAGACTAGTTACCTTATCGCTATTTTCAGCTTCACTCTATCTACAAAATGTTCTCCTGAGTCCACAACAATGTAGAAATGCGTATAAATCAAGTGAATCTTGTACGAAATAACCTAGTGGGAAACAAATTCATTTTCAACACAAAGGGCATTCATAATAAAAACAGGCCTGGAGGGGGAAACTTCCCAAATTCACCATATCGAGAAGTTTCGTTGGCTGTGCCTTGAATCCGATCGAGATACGAAGCCAAAGTTTCCATAATTGATAAAGGGTGTGCTCGCGTTTGCGGTGTAGACCTTTGCATGTCTGGAGTAACCGTTTTCACATGTCCTAGATACTCTTATGTATACTGTTCTGGGGGACTACAAACTATAGACAGGAGGATAAGTAACTCAAAAGAATAGTGTGACTCGTATTGATGACTGGAACTGAGATGGGAAAAGGGACGACAAAGAGATAAAAGAGACACAACCTACATTCTTTTTCTATACCAGCGCTCCTGGCCTCGGGGAGCTTTCCCCCGTGGACAGTACACAAAGTGGCTGAACTTCACCAAGTTCTTTCATCCATTTGCTCAGAATCCATAGGCTTCACTCGCATGTGATGTGAAGATTTTTCTTAAAACCTAACAGCAATTGAAAAGCGAACCGTTCATACGGTTACAGGGTTTACGGCGCTGAACCACTCTTGTCAGAATGCTCATACGCACAACACATTCCAAGTTCTAACAAATAAGTCGTTTTATGTAACGAGCCCCATGCCAACTGCATGCATTCGCGTAGCCCTAACCTGCGAAGCGGTTCCTACTGGAACGTATCGCTATGCGAACTGAGTTGCACTTGTGGATGCTTAGGGTGGTTTTACAAGCATTTATGTCTAACTTTCCAGCTCACAAGAAAATGTGGCAACGGGTAATAAATAATAATAAACGTAACATGGCCGCTACAGCAGTGTCGCCCCCAGTGTGCTTGTGACATGTAGCATAGTTTGGTGCAAATATTGAAAACTATTCGCGGATGAAGTAGACAAGAAGAGAAATATATGTAGGGATAAAATTACAGTTAGCAGCTCTCCAGTAGTTCAAGACAATACATACATCTTGAGTGAGAAGGAGCTCGGCCTTGCATACTAACATCCCAGCATAAGGAGCGTGAGAAATTTCTTCGGACAGCCTGTTTTGTATGCTATCCTTACTACCCGTTTCCGCACCTTTTGCACTACATATGCGTTTTTTCTCTTACACTTCAGTAAGAAGAACGTTTCACGTTCGGGTTTGCGTCCTTTATTTTTTCTCTACCTCTCCGCAGCTTTTATTGAAATGGCGGGATCAACAGATCTTTCTTGGACCCTCTTGGTCATATCACCCGAATTATTCATTAACTAGGAGCCCAATAGTGGATGTTCATATATTTTTGCTGTTACTCTTACTAATTAGTTTTTTCTTCCGTCTTCTACTTGGTGTTAACTGTAGAGTCGCGTAATGAGTGCAGTGTGGGTGGAGCTACCGCTACTGCCAGCGCATTTGTTGCTCCTGCTGCCGCTTTCGCTGTGCCTCAGGTATGTTTGACATTGCAATGAAAAATAGAGCCTGGTCGTAAAATAATGCTTTTATGTTCTGACGTTCTTGCTTGGCGAATACCAGGTCCTTTCGTCCCAAACACCGTTATCAAGTACTTGGCAAAGTGCCATTATGTCAACAGCTGTAACAACAGCAGCCACGGTGGGATCATCTCCGCCCACTGAGGCAGGTGGCATCAACGGAGAAGGCGTGGCTAATGCTGGCGAGACCGGCACAAAAGGACCGGCAACAGTCGGCCTTGCTGCTGGTGCTGCTACCGCCACTTCCACAGCTGCAGCCGCAGCTGCCAAGCGAAAACCGCCTCTCCGGAGAGGGAAACCGCCCCCCGAGCGTGCCCAAAGAGCCTTGTTTTGCTTAACACTACAGAACCCGATTCGGAAGCTTTGTATCAGCGTCGTCGAATGGAAATATCCTTTTTGCACTATTGTTCAATGTTCCTGTTTTTAAATAGTTCACTTTAATTTTGCATTCGCAAAATGCAAGACATAACTGCAAACAAATAGAATCTAGTTTCAGTGTTCGTCATCTTTGATAAATACCGTTCCGCCACAACGTCATGGCTGACGTCATTCAAGGACGTCGCGTCTCAAATGCGAACGAACGTCTCAGATGACGTCGCGCCGTAAACGACGCTACGGAGGAACCACGATTTTCAAAGATGGCGGCTATTGTAACTGACAGACTTCGTTAAATAGTATGAAGAGCAAATTGTGCTAAGATGAAACTCTCGCAATTTTCTTTAACTGCCGTTTTATCGGTTTTCCACGCCCTTTGAATACCTGATTCTGTTGACAATTTTCGCCAACTGCGTCGCTCTTGCCATTTACACACCATATCCTAATGGTGATTCGAACAGTACGAATGCGTACTTGGTAAGTTGACTTTAAAAGCAAATCAAAATTTAATTTACCGTATCGAGATGACAATTTAGTAAATATGCCTTCACGGTCACAAGTGTAATGAGAATTCGAAGATTCTTTATAACAGCTTGTTGCAGTAAAGTTCTTTTGTCACCTAACAATGAAAACGTCAACACGGTAGAACTTTGGCTCCATTTTGTTAGTTCCTTAGCCTATTTGGATGTCAAAAACCTGAAAAAGGACAAATCGAAGCATCGACGGGTCGTGCCGTCAAGTCACGAAGCGGAGAATTTCCTAGACGTTCCAATCTTGGCAATCCTCTTTATCTTTGTCTCTCATTAGACCTATTGTTGAGTGCCACATTCTTTTTTTTTTAGTGCTACAAAATCACAAAATACCCTTCCCGACAGACCGACCTTCTTTGCTACTATCATAATCTGTAACGTGTATGCACCCGAACGAAGTTGTAGGACAGACAAGGACAAACCCTAATTCAACTAAGCAAACTTCCAAAAAAGAGTGCATAGAAGCCAGCATGGAAGCAACGGACTATAATCTCTACAAAGCACTCTTGTCCATTAGTTGCCCTTTATAGCGTGCCCGTGTTTTCTAGCTGAGAGAATTTCTAAACATTTTGAGGAAATTTTGGACAGACGCGATTCGAGGTTGTAGATTGCAAACACTTAACGCCAACGCGCAGTGAAACTTGTTCATCTTTTTTTTTTTTTTACTGAGTATCCGGCGTAGGCTCGCGCCTATTGCCGACTTGTTCATCTACTACCATCACTATAACTAGCTGGCTGTTATTGATTGTTCAATATTATCTGGAGTATTAAGAAGCTTAGTGATTCAGAAAATAAAGTACATTAGAGGTGCATTAGTAGTAGAAGCTAGCAGTTATGGCGCCTAGTAGGCAGGGTTGTGATATCGAGACCAGGTCTCGGTCTCGAGGGCCCTAAAGTCTCGGTCTCGTATCGGTCTCGAAAATTTTAGCCCGGTCTTGATCTCGATCTCGAAGGTCATGGTCTCGAGACCTATGTTTCATTACTTGAGACCTTAGGCGAAAAGCTCTGATTTCCCGTAGCCCACCCCATTTTGCCAACGTCGGGTACGCAACTGCTATTCAAAGGCAAGGTGCTAATTGCCCCAGATGACACCTTGGTCAAGTTTTGTGCATGCGGTAAAGCTAAAAGAAAGGGAAATACAAAAGTAACGGAGCCTTGCAAAAGACCCCATCTCAGTGTTTCCCTTGCATATACACAAAATTGCCTTTTTAAGCCGACACATGCGATATTTTGCTAAATCAAGGAAGTTTTAAAATACGCCCTTTTAGAACATACGTGCACGAAAAAACGTCAGTTGAGGTTAAACACTCGTACAAAATGGACAAAAAAGAGCACCCGACAAGATTCCTTCTATCGTTGAATTTGCATATAAAGATTATCAATATTGTGATGATCTTCATGAGAAGTGTGTTGCGGCGTGGAAGTTTTGCACAAATCGGATAGATTTTCGTGAAAAGACAGGGACAACTTGTGCTTTTGTCAGGTATGTTAAAAAAGGAGAGGAAGGAAATATCGGCTATATCTCGGTTAGGTAACCCGTAGCCTTCAAACAAAAATAGAGGACGGATGGGACAGTGTGGACACTTTTCTGTAGTTTATTTTTCACTTCACGTGAAGACAAAACTGTAGCCTAAAACTATACTCATCAGATGGCCTGATGTCCTGGCTATCAAATGAGGTATTATACGCTTGAAGAACACTAAAAGTAAGACCAAACAACCATGAAAACTGGAGGCACCTCCGACTGTCCAAAACGAGATACCGGGGATACAATTTGGACTTAGGTGTAATGCGATTTGTTCGTGTGTTTTGCCATAAGAAAACTATTGCCTTTTGTAAAAAAATACACAATAAACGTAAAATATCTAAATTATATCTTACACTTATACTCCCTCTCGATATAGGAGTCATCTTAGCTCCAATTAGTGCAAGGAAACTAAACTAAAAAAAATGCAACGTTTTAGGAGCCCTGCTGTAACTCGAGCTGTGAGCTGCATGCGTGTGCGCAGCGTTGCCAACAGCATGTTTTGCTGTAGTAAAAATGGCTCTGTCCAAAGCGTACTAAATCATCACTTTGGAGTGTAAAATCTAATACAAAATTAGGACAGCGATTTTAAAACAAACCTTTGGAGGGCTTATTCTCTAACTTATCTGCTTCATAAAAATAATTTTTACATTATTCTTAGGTACATTTTATGAGTGGTACAACGAAATAAACAGGACCCATTTCTTACAAAAAGTGCACAAAACTCTGTTTTTATTTATTTTCTAATAAACGGTTTAATATTTTCCGACGGAAATTTCCCCATTTGAGCTTCGTCGTATTCGCTAAGGATGTGATTTTTTTCAGATCCAAAACTGTCATACGAAGTGCATGACAGATAATTGACAGAGCATGACTTAAGTTCAAATCTACTCTTTCTAGGGTAAAAAGGTTCCTAGTAGAAATGTAAATTTGATTCCCACTAAAATTTCTAGAAAGGAGTTGTCATCTTTCTTTTGACATGCAAATCCCTAGCGTAAAAATCGAACACCCTTTCAAGTTCATTTCAAACAGTCAATTCAAGTGCAAGTTCAACTCGTTAACAAAAAAAGAGTTGTCGAACTTGACCAATTCCTTAACGCACCAAAAAATGAACTTAATCCGGACTTAAGTTCAAATCTACTCCAATTCCGTACAAGCCTGCTTTAACATCTCAAGCTCTTTTGGATAAACAACTTGTCAGAACCTAATTAGACATATCTTAAATTCTACTTTTCTTCAGCTGGGCTTCGGCACCTAAATCCGAACGACTTTTACCCAATTTTGGGGTAGCATTTTATTTTGATTTTACCGAGTAAAATGTCATTTCATATCATATTCATTTCATTATTGGTCCACAAAAACGTTTCGGTACTTTACTCATTACTGAGAACAACTGATAGCTGTCAGAACATTTCTCTTCATTTTATAGCAATCCTCACAGTGATCAGTGCGTGCAGCACTCAGTGAAGATTCAGCTGACCATTTTACGTCTGTCTCGAGATCGGGTTTGGTCTCGGGACCGGGTTTGGTCTCGGGACCGGGTTTGGCCTCGAAAGCAGTGCTGGTCTCGGGACCGGGTTTAGCCTCGAGACCGGTCTCGATCTCGAGACCTGGAGTCCGATCTCGGTCTCGACCATTTTTGGTGGTCTCGATCTCGTCTCGGTCTCGATCTCGAGAAGGTCGGTCTCGACAACAACCCTGCTAGTAGGTATCCTTCTAGACAAGTGTTATGGATCTTTTAATCAAGATCCGATCGTTTGATGGGTTCTAGTCGGACCTGCGGTACCTCATAAATTTGTTAAGATCCGTCCGAGTTTTCTTGGGAACTATCCGATGCAATCACCCTAGAGTGGAGAAGTTGTCAATTGGCTGCAAATCGCTATCGTAGTGAAGGTATACAATCACCCCCGTATCCAGGGGGGTTAGGGGGTTATACCCCCCCCCCCCGAAATGTTTTCTCGAATATTTTTTTTAAATTTTTAATTCCTTCTATTTAATTCCTTCTAGAGTCGTCACAAAAGATATAGAACATTTAGACACTAACTTTTTGATTGAATCCTACGGAGATCTCCTTCGTGAGACAGATTGTTTAAAGCAAGAGCTTATGCTCTGGAAAGTGAAGTGGGAGAAGTCTTTACAAGAAGATAGGCCTCCTTTTGCGCTCTCTGCATTTAAGGCACGCAATTCAGATTTTTCCCAAATGTTAAACTCTTACTGAGTGTCGTCGCAACATGGCCAGTTAGCACTGCGACAGCTGAAAGGAGCTTCTCGAATTTAAAAAGGCTAAAAACCTGGTTAAGGAGCACAGTGGGTGAAGAAAAATTAACAGGCCTAGCTCTCCTTTCAATTCATATGGAAATTGAGGTTAGTTCTGAAGAAGTTCTAGATGTTTTCGCGGCAAAGAAAAATCGCCGGCTCGATTTCGTTTTGTGAGTTAGTCTTTCCAGTTATGTATTGTAGATAGCTTTGTAGCTTAATTAATATCGGAAATTAATCTATTTTAGTTTCGCAAATTGATTTTAATAACTCGCTTCTACATGTATTCTTCATTATTTCGTTACGAAAAAAAAGTAGAAAATAGATTACCGTCTGCTTTATACTTTAAAACTTCTTTTAATTATAAAAAAGCTTGGTAGTTGACATTAATTTCCGAAAATTACTTCATTTGTGTTTCCAATATTGATATTGTTAACTAACTCTTACTTATTTTCAAAATCATTTACCTATGAGAAAAGTAGAACAATAAATAGCACAAATTATTAAAAATTTTACTATGTAAATAGTCCTTTCAATATTGAAGAGCTTCATAACTTGTTTTTACGCAGAAAAATTAAACTAGTTTTAGTTTCTTAAGTTTATTATGCGGCTTCCGCACTACCTAAGCAATATATTGCATGCTAGTTATTTCAGAATGAAAATTAGGATACATTTTGGGATGTTCTAATAGCAACCTCATTGCAGCCCTTACATTACTTCATAAGACTGCAATCTTTTCCGCTCTCAACAAAATTTCTTCATGGAAAAAATCGCAAATCTGGAGGCCATAAAAAAACCGTCGATCAGTTTTTTTTAACAAAAATAGAACACGTTATTCGAGAATGGAATATGTCATCCACCCAATCGTTGGGCTAAAGTCACCAAACAAAATGGTGCATACACCGTTGACTAAACTTCGGTACGCACAGAGAAATTAAATTTCAAATTTGGGGTAAAAGTCGGTTCGCCCTTACTGACCAACCCAATATATTCTAATTATATTTTATTAAAAATATAAAATTCAAAATTTATTAGCTATTCATAGTTTCAAGTCGTTAATCTTATTTAAATTTAGTGCCACTAATGTCGACTCCTCCAAGTAGTAGCGGTGGGAAACACCCCAAAGACATTGCAACTTTGATGAAACCGAACGAATTTTCGCTTCGTACGGTGGACACAGACTTGTTAGAGGGGCAGGCTAAACGTCGATGTGATATCAAAACTGTATACATTATGTTTTTCACATATATTGAAGTCACAGTAATTAGATTGTATATGTTATGTAAGAAATATAGTATTACTGTCTTCCTGTTTGTTTGCGTTACAAAGATTTTTATTAACTTTAACCAACTACTACCCCCCACCTCCCCCCCCAACCAGAATTTTGGTGTGGTACAGGGCTGTAACCCCCCCCCCCCGAACCAAAATCCTGGATACGGGCCTGTATACAATAGATCATTACGGACTCGCATATCGATATTTTTTAAATGAAACATTGCATCATTATGTTTATATTTTGAATACATTATTGGACCTAGGATCTTCTTAGAGACGGATCTATGTTCTTAAAGCTTGTTTGTTTTGTTCGGCTCGAGAAACGTTGGCAAATGATGACAATGTAAAATTAAAGATCTTATAATAATAATACAGTATCTGCAACGCTGCTTCAGGAAGATTCTCCTGAGTAGTTGTTTGCGGATAATGTCGTCATCATTCATGCAACGTTCATTTTTATGCACATTAAATGCATTGGTTCCTTATTATTGTCATATAATACTCTTAGAATACCTGGACAAAAATTTCGGAACCATTTGTTATTGTTTTATTTTACTTCTACATTCTTGTTTCACAGTATTAATGGTCTGCAGTTATCAATACTTTTGCAAAATTGGTTTAGTAAACTGATGCCAACACTTCTAACATAATTATTCTATCACTTACGCTTGGTGCAAAAACTACTTATCAAATTATTGACTACTTGTAATAAACACAATAATGGAACAACAGAACTCTTTTCTTACCAGGAAAGCAACAAGCCAGATTTATATATTTTTTTTAATATAATCTTTGTTTTGTGTGTGATTTGACAAGTACTTCGTGTTTTATACCAGGATGTTAACTCTTTTTGTCTGCGTGAAAATTGCCGTTTCCTCTACTTTTTCTCCATGTTTGTTTTGCAAATAGCCGTATGAAAAATATAAACAGAACGAACTTGTCCACAGAGTCGAAGCAGCACTCACGTTGTCCTTTTTTTTCGAGCTTCCATTCAGTCAAGGTTCTCGGAAAAGCTGTTAAAAGTTAACTTCTAAAAAGTTTGTAGCGTTAAAGAATATCGAGCTTGATACATTGGTATACAATAATTAGGTTTATTGGCGTAAATTGGGCTTCGCATTGGGCATAAGTAAAGCTTATTACACATATTTTCGCATTGCACATTTTTTATTATGATTTTGTCTCACATTTATTCCGCGCTTCGATTTCTTGCGACTCCTAAATATCCATAGTCAATCAGTTGTAATTCTCGTCCACACTGCTCGGCGTCCAAATTACCCATTTCTCCTCTACTCCACAAGTGAATTAAATGCACGGGGGGTGATGTTTTTGTGGTCTCTGTATCTGTTTATGTCACTTATGTGTTTTGTTCTCGCATATACCGGATTTGCTGTTCAAGGTATTCGGGCTTGAAGCTTTAACTGCGCTTTCTAGGAGAGTAGTCACATTCTTTAGTATTCCTATAAGACGACAGCTTTAAAGTTGCGGAACTTGTCAACCATGCACATTCAGTGTTTGGAACAGCTAAAAAGGATCCTAAATTTGGTCGCCCAAAATGGTACATTGTCAACAAGTGTTATGCAGAACTACTTACGCAAAAAGGATGACATGCAAAGAGTCGTTTATTACGCCTACTCTAAATTCTCTTCAGAAAATATCGATCAATTCTGAGGCATTAGTGTAGCGACTTAATGAGTATGGAAATCACACCTCTATTTCTGAGTAACGAATGCATCTTGTGTACCACCGAATTGCAGGAAAAAGTAGAGTACGTCTTCCTTGTCATCTTCACCCTTGAATGCATTATGAAGATCATAGCCTTTGGGTTTGTGGCCCACGCGAATGCGTATTTACGAAATTCCTGGAATTTGCTCGATTTCACCATTGTCGTCATCGGGTAAGGAGATAAAAAAAATCATTGTGTCAGCGAAGCCATCTATGGCTTCCATTTTTCCCTCTTTAATATTCTTCATTCTGGGAAATGCAATTTTGTGTCTCCATTTTTTTCGGTTTCCCGCTATGAAAATGTGCAGAATGATTAGTACAGCCCTTTCGACTTTGATGAAAGAAGGATTTGATGTCAAAGCACTCCGAGCTTTCCGTGTCCTTCGTCCACTTCGACTCGTGTCGGGTGTTCCGAGTAAGTTTCATCTTCTCTTCGTGTTCTTCCAACTTTGATAATTCCAACCAGTGTACAGCGCTGAAACTGAAACAAAAACGGGGGATAATCGTAAATACGGCGTGTCCTCGCAAATCCCGCCAACGTCTGCTGTTCAAAATTGCTTATTTTATCTCTTACTGAGCTCTTGTTCTTTTGGTTTCTCTCTCGCTTCCCAACCCAAATAGGTTTGCAAGTGGTCCTCAACTCAATTTTACGTGCCATGGTGCCTTTGTTGCACATTGCTCTTCTGGTCCTTTTTGTGATTATCATCTATGCTATCATTGGATTAGAACTGTTCTCCGGAGCGTTACACAAAACCTGCGTCAACAACAGTACAGGTACGTATGGACTTCCCACACATTGCTTTTCCATCTCTATTACAGCTTAGCTTAAAAGGCCATTTTTGTACTTTTGAGGCTACAGGCTATATTTAAGTTGACACTTCCAGTCATTTGTCTTTCACGCAACCGAGGAAATACAGAAAAACAGGACAGTAAGCTACCGATAGGCAACAATCAAGACAGCAGTGACTGATGTGTTACTTGTGTCGAAGTTAGAAAAATGCAACTTTTGACAAATTTGATACCGTTCTTACTTGAGATTTCACACCTTCAATGTAGTTAACGTTCCTCAAATCGCTACTTTCTTGACAACTTGATCGCGTAAGCAACGGCATAATTTTGAGCTTAGTGACGTGGTCTTTTATATTCACCAGCTTATAGCGTATTCCATTGGCATTTTGCGTTCGTCTAGTAACTTGTGCCAGTGTAACTATACGGATCGCGTTCCACTGACAAACTGAGCACGAAACAGTAAAACGATACAAATTCCGACTTACTCCAAGTGTGCTTTAGTTGAATGCAAACCAGGCTGTAAGTCCTAAAAAAGGACTTCAAACGAACTCCAACTCCTTTCTCTCAGTTACAGGTAATTGCAACTCCCAAGTCCTAGTCATTCTTTTGACCTGAAAACCAACTCCGACTCTAAATCCAATTCTTTGTATTAACTTTATACAAGTTCAAATCAAAGTTCAATCCCTCGCAAAGGAATTGAACATGTCCGTTGAAAGCATTTCCTTACAAATTGGCAACTATTTATAGATTTCAATTTTCGATGGACCCTGAAATATACTAAAGCATTACGCAGAAGCCTTTTTTAGAGCTCCCCGTGTTATTCGTCCGTAAGAGGTTAGTGTACACTGTAAGAAAAGTTCTTCGGTTATCGGCGAAAAAAGCACCTAAAAGCGCGGGAAGAGAATCGGTGCGAAACAAATACCTATAAACGGTATTTTGATAGAACCCCGAAAATCGGTAGGCTAGCTGCCAATAAAAGGGGTTTAGCCACGCCGTTAATCTGTACCTTCATATCTCATTTTCGGCAAGTACAATACCGAATTTCAGTTTAATTTATACTGAATTATGTACGTGAGCCTACCTTTTTTCGGGAACCACCCCCCAATAATAAGAAAATATAAATACCCATCATACCTATAATAGTAAATAAAATCGTCGATAAAATCTGTTCACAAACTATATCGAGTATTTTTTCCACATTCACTATTTACAGGCAGCAACATAAAAAAAAATCTATTTGAAAAAATACATCTCCTACAAAGTATTCGATTTGGTCACATTTCAAAATACACAACAATTTGAAAATTACGTCTCAAACAAAGCACATTAGGTTACATTTCAAAATACACAACAGTTTTAAAAGTTACATCTTTAACGAAGTACATGATGTGTTACATTTTAAAATACACAACAATTTTAAAAATCCTTTTTCCATATCTTCGTTGATCTGACGCAGCAGCAGCTTTATTCCACAGCATTGAGCTTATTCCACATATATACTTGAAATAAGTATCCTTTTTTACACTATACGTACACTATAAGTTTCATATTGTTGCGTTCACCAATGTATTTTTACTCCATTTCACTATTTTCAATAATGTCACACTCCTCGCTTTCCCATATCTCTCCTTTGCTTCGCGAACTTCTCCTTCTAACTACTTCCTTCTTGACACACAGCTTCTCGGTCACCTCGTATTGCCAACGTTGGGGTCAAGGCTGGACAATCGAGGTGCTAAATTGTCCCAGAAGCTGCGGCATAGGGCTTAGCACACAGGCCAAAGGCACTTACAAATATTTAGAAGAAACGGGAATGATACAATATACACCATACGTTTACACACACTTTCTTGGCCACGGTAAAGCTGCCGTACACTTAATTAAATTGAATAATAACTGTGATGAAAAGGAAACATTTGCTGTCAGATCACTATATAATCTCTCTAGCTCGTGTACCATCACGATTAGCGGATGAACCATTCGAAACCGCAAATAGCAACTGACGCAAGGAAACTTTTATGATTACAATAACAGCAGAATATTATTTTCTCAAATTGTGCTTATTGGGAAACTTTAAAATCTTAATTTGAGCAATAATAGAACAATATAATACACCAGGAAGTTAATTCAAACAAAGTATGTAATATTCAAATACCTTTTTTTGGCGTTTCTACCATTTATTTTTGAACACAAGCTACTCATTTTCGATGAAAAAAAGGCTACTCATTTTCGAGGAAAGGAGGCTGCCTATTTTAGGTGCAAGAGGACACTCATTTTAGGCAAAGGCTACCGTTATTGCACGTACGAATGGAAGCCCAACCCTTCGGGGCATAAAACCTACTGCCTTTCGGTAGGTAAACACCTTTCTTAGGTATATGTACCCATTTTGAGTAGTTACTCTGATTTCAGGCGACCAACAAATACCTGTTTTCGGTATCCTTTTTACAGTGTATACCGGGGCCTTAACTCGTGGCAAGGGATGGCTAAAAATCACGATTACACGGAAGCCGTGAATTCCGTGATTTTTCCCAAAATTTCAGTTTTCCCGTGAAAATCGCGAAATGTTGTGTTTTACCGTGTTTTTTTGTGATTACGGCCTCTTTTTAGCCGATTCTTTGCTAAAAAGTAACTTTTCTTGTAACTACTAAATGTAAGCAATTGTTTTCGATTCCCATTCTGTTTTACAGGGCTAATTTTTTCCCAAAACACCTTTGCTCATGTGCATAAGTTGTTTTGAGCACATGTTCCTAGTTTCCGCATGCCTTTTCTTGATTAGTGGTAGTTTACTCCCTTATTTCACACGTCGCTTCCATGATAGCTTCAAGAGAAGCACTCTGCGAACATATTCTGCCAAAATGGAGCTAAACAGTATCCGAAAAGAATTTTACATGCTGATTGTGAAACTCTTTTGCACTAGTTGCATTGTTATTTTCGATCACGCTAGAAAAGGTTCAGTTCATCGTCAACATCGAATTTAAGTGCAACGTTCAAAAAAGAGGCATCAGATGTAGACTCCGAATAAATTACTATATTTCTCGCGAATTGCCCATAGTTCCGAACTACTTCAAACGAATTTTTTCCTTTCTAGCATCGAAGACGAGGTGTAGAATTACCATAAGTTCATTGGATCTTTTAAATTTGTATGTTTCAATTATATTTTGGACGCAGTATGGAAAGAAAGGCCAGGTTATGTGAACCGTGTCACGATGCCGTGATTTTGTGCCAATTTTTGAATCATAACCGTGATTTTTCGACAAAATTTCCGTGATTTTTAGCCATCCCTACTCATGGCTAGTAGCGCCCGACACATCCTGAACCATTTGCTAGCTGGGTGAGAGAACGAGTTGGGGGGAATAAGACTAACCCGAACCAAAAGACACCCTCCTTCCCCGAACCTGAACTCAGCCTGAACTCTCCCTTTTCTGACCTGAACCTTTTCCTGACTTGCCCGAGGATACAAGATAGAAATAAACTAAAAAATTTCTTACGAAATTTAAAAAAAGGAATAATGCATTCACCATCCAAACCCTAAAAGCAACGATATGAATCCTTTCAGCTTACTAGCACAAACGTCCATTATTCGCATTAAAGAATAGTCTGGCCTATATCACTACAACTACTGCATAATTGCCATTTGTACAGTATTGCCATCCTCTAATCATTA
>JAHZNP010001448.1:0-19708 GCA_020615345.1 Triops cancriformis
TTCCCATAAAGTATTTGTATTGCGTTGCGTTTACAAAGAACGTGCATTCCAAGAAAACCATTTTCTCCTTATTTTCTCGTCTACATGATGATCTCAGAAAGACTGAGGTTTTGTCCTGCAATCTTATGGCATAAACTTTTCAGTAGTACTGATTACTCTAATGAAAATAAACCTTAAAATGTAAAAAACAAGCCACAAATGTAAAAAACAAGCCACAAATGTAAAAAACAAGCTGACAGTACGAGTTTCTGTTCGCATTAGTCGCACACGTGGGAAGTGATTTTGAGGCTTAATTTGTTAATTAGGTGTATTTTTACGCCAGTTAGGATGTGGTACGCAAATACCACGATTATGGGCACCTTAGCTTTAACATAATATAGCCCTTGTAGCCTTTATTTGCCTTAGAGCTTGAGTAGTGGAGCATGCCTGATCCGATCAAATGATCGGATTGGATCTGGATCTTTTTCAAAAGATACAGAACACTGGTTCCCATGCAGCTCGGTTTCCCGAACCGCTTGGTACACCAAACTGGCAAGATGCAAGCATGAGAGATAGGAACAGAGTCACTGAGAAGTTTGGATGTGGGAAGGATGGTTGAGTAAGGACCATATCCCGAAGAACATGGATTTTTTTCAACACATATCGAAAATAACAAGACCTGTACGGGATTCGAACCTGCGACCTTTGTATCGCAGTTCTATCCTCTTAGTCCACTCGGCCTTTTTTTCATAGCTATTTATAGAAAACTATTGATAATTACTTATATAGGGAGGGCTCTTAAAAACTGCTGTAAAACATAGCGTAAGTATTGTAAGGACTATATCCCAAAACGCCCGGATTTTTTTTAATATATAAAATAGCCACAACCTCAACGGGATTCGAACCTGCAATATGTCGACCGCGGTGCAACACGCTTAGACCATTGGGCCACTCGTTGCTTACTAAGTTAGTAAAATTCACTTTAAAATCTTACATACATAGGAAAGGGCTATAGGCGAACGTCTTTTAGACCTCCACTGATGTATGCACCACTCCGTATGCAACGATATTAAAATCTGCTTATATACAACCCGCTACAGCCAACGAGCTAAACTCAAGCAGTAGTTCAAATCATACTAAAAAAGAATCGCTCCATAAAAAATGATATACCAAATGAAGCCAATGCACAAGGTATGTAATTTGTTTTGCACTTTTTTTCAGGTATAGTTTTTTCCTTAACTTAACACTTAACTTAACTTAACACGATTGCCACATTGGTGCCGTCATAATTGCTTTTCTTTCAACAATAAAGACTTAAGCACGAAAAATAAAAAGTTTCACGATGGTTTGTTGGATGTTGTATTTAATATTCAATAGACAGCACTCCGATTGTGAATATCCGCTTCATTTCTTCTTTACGGGTGGGTGGGTGCGGGGGGGGGCACATGCTCCCAAATGTAGTCTTAACTAAGAAACACTCAGGGACGGAAACTTACATAAATTCAGCTAAGGTGTAGATTTTGTACGGTAAGGTGGAGGATCCACATGCGGGGTTTAGCACTTTACCGCGAATCTTCGCAAAGGTTCTATACACGCGTTAGCTTTTCAATACATACGATCGAATAGGTGGTAATTATACATTGTCCCAACAAGCATAAAAGCTTGAAGTACTGAAAGATTCACCAGTCATACTACTTCACTGAGCGCATCAAGGGATTGTGTGCCTTTTATTTGTAATCGCAATCCAATGAAATAACCGAAATGCACTTCTTTTCGAGCATGAAAGCAGAACGCCGGCGACATGCAAAACCAAATTAGTTTGATGTGCATGTGAGACAGTGGTAAGAGATAATTGTCAGAAGAAAGAGCACACGATGAAGGGGGGGGGGAAGAGACACGAAATGGGGCAGCATAATGTATTGCAAGAGACGCAACCAAGGGATACATTATTAATAGTCTGATCAATGCAAGTTACCAAGAATTGTCCAAGTGAATGGTTACTATCTACCTGCTTTAATGCGCAAGACACCCACCTACGTTGTTTGCTATGTGACGTTCTGTGTACCTTCACGTTTCTTTAGCGTCCGAACTTTAAGAGCCTCGGTAAGCTGTATTTCGCATCTGCGCGCAACCGCACCAGTATAAGGAACGTTCGATATTAGCTGTGGACTGCGCTATGCTTGGTTCAGTATTTTTGCCTACCCGTGACCGGCGAAGGCCAGTATAGCGTCAGAGCCTTCAAGAACACGTGGTACACAGGTATATTATACCATATAATAATCTATGAGCTGCGGTTGATATTGTCTCAGGAACCAGGTGCGAGGTGGAAGTACTGTGCTAAAAAGGTCTGTAGCCCAGGTGACAGCATCGATCCGTTCTTGGGGTGTCGAATCGTGTGTCAGTGTCACGTCCTATGCCCTTGTTGGCCCTTATTCGACGCCTTATGGGTCGTCCAAATGGAGCACATCTGTGAACTTTTCTTGATTGATTTCACATTGCCAAGTCTAGCTTAATTCATTGGTAAGCCACGATTCATCTTTCTCTATCATTTACACAGATAGGCCTAATCTTGTGCTGTAGCTTTCCTTTAGTCATTTTCTCAGAATTAATACATCGTGAGCACTCAGGAATTCGTAGTATATTCGTGAGTTGGTTCACTTACTATGTTATCATTTCAAGAGTTAATGTACGAAGATCTCTTGTTCTGCTGGCATCCAGTGACGCTGAAGAGTGTTTTTCGATTTTTTTAAATCTAGCAGAACGTAACACTGCGTGCAGTCGATGATGTCTTTCGAAGGAGAAATCCCACCTGCGCTGAGTGCATTAAAAGAAGTGGAAAATGGACCTTCGGCACCGCAAGTGGCTCCTAACTACACTAAAATTTCTGAAAGCATTCGACAAATGGCCCCGAACGATATGCTATGCTCGGTGTTTTGCGGCGGCCGAAAATGCAAATACGACTCTTCAGATGGATGGGAGGACGAGGATATGGCAATTCGCGGACTCTACTCGCATTGGTAAGGATCTGCTTCAGCTCTTGGCCATGCCAACTGTGTTACATGCAAGTGCTAGTGGATTTCATCATAACAGTTTCGAAGTTGTCCTTGCAGACTTGGTCCCCTCTAATCAAAATATGCATGAATCTAACTCTAGCTGATTATTTCAAAATCACATCGAGAGTTGAGACCCCAAGTATCGGTTTCGATAGCGATTGATCTGGAAACACAGATCTTGACCTAATAGAGGGTAATAGAGTAACGCGTTTATCCAATATTGAGCATTACATTTTGTTCTACCTTGCATTGATAAAGCAGTCAGCTTTGTACTAATTATTGTCGTTCTCGACAAGAGTAGCCTCTGCTCACATCCTCGTCTCACACAGTAATGAGATGTGTCCAAGTCCATCCGCCGTTCTGATTTATTCTTTCGATCTCTTAACTAATTTCTATTTATGTCACACACAAAAAATAAATGCTGATTCCTTAGGATCACGGAAGATATCGTTGCAATGGCAAGACCCAACACGGAGCTAATCAACAGTGAAAACCTCGTTAGCTATTTTCACAAGTAAGTTGATTTACAATTTGAGATTTACTGTTCATGCTACACAAAACGTTATTGGTAATGAAGGCTAGGTATAAAAACTATAATCAATCTACAAGTTCCTGGAGAACATGCCAAGTGTGGACCGCCACTGGAGGAATCAGGTTTCACCTATTCCCCCGAAACTTTCATGGCCAACGACAGTAATTCCCAGTTCGCAAAATAAGTTATACTGTCTTCTTAAACAGCTTATTTTAAGTTTATTACTACAATTTTGGATGGAGAGATTATGGTGTAGCCACTTTCGAAGGATTGTTGGATGTGATCAAAGTCATGGCTTTTGCTTTAACCGAGGGAAAAGTAGCAGTGCACTGCCACGCAGGTGAGGCGCTTTACCATTGTATCGAATTGACGCATTGTTTCGTGCCGCTGTCTTTGCAAATTGAACGTCACCATATTTGAGCACCGATGACGCTATTCCCGCCATTTCTGACCACCCCCTGTCAACCTGAAATGGCGCGAAAGGCGTTACCATCACTTAGTCAAACTTGTGACAGCGGGAAAGAGCATCGTGTGAGACTCCCAACATGGTGACGTTCAATGAAGGCGGATTGCGGCGTTGTTAAACCTGTCAATTAACTTAGCTTCTATTTTGACAACATATAACATCTACTTTCGCCATCTCTAGGTTTGGGTCGAACTGGTGTATTGATATCGTGTTACCTAATGTTTTCCTTACGTGTTCGTGCACAAGATGCGATTCGTTACGTAAGGCTGAAGCGACCCGGCTCGGTTCAAACTCGCTCACAAATCATGTTAGCACAGCAGTTCGAACAGAACATGCTGGCACACTTCCGAGTATATTGCAATAAGTAATATTCGATTTTACTTAGTATTCATGTTACTAATAGCAAAACTATGATTACTAGGGACTTGGTTCCGGAAAAAGAAAAGAAGAACCACCACGAGTTCACTTTCGACCAGTACCTAACACACCAAACCTTCGTTTTACACGGCTATGAAGCTCGAGCACTAAGATACATACCCAAGGTACCGTATCATCAGCTATAAATTGTCGGTGTATTTAGTTTTAAGCTTGTTTAAATAATACCTTCATTTCCTTACTAATTAGATCCTTTATGTCATATGCGAGCGAATCTTGGCCATATGCCAAGCACAAGAAGTATTACCACCCCGGTCCGTGAGTGCTTCCTCCAACGTAACATACGCTGATCACCAACACACGGGCCGAGACCCTAGGCTCATCTTCACTAGGTATGAAATCCAAAAGCATATCTGAGAATTTTGTTCAAACGAGTATTCCTTAGACACTACTTAGCTACAAGAGCGGACCAAAACCAATTCAAGAAATCGCCCTTTCTACAAGACTGGCGCCCTGGCTCTTGGGAACCTCTGAATGGACGAAACACTACAAATGGTTAAATAACAAAATTGATCACGCATTCAGTGTCGTAACGTTAAATTTTCTCAGGTTACGTCCGCGTACGGAATATGGAAAACGAAGTGATACTGACCGACATGGCTGAAAGCGAATGTTCTGGTCGTGTAAGCCCAGAAGATGACCACGAAGTCACTGCTAATGATATGCAGTCTTGGGCTTCAGGGGCATCGGGCAACACACAGCGACTGGAAGATCTGTTGGACCAACATTTTGGACCAGATATTTCCTCGAATGCTGTTTTTCAGGAACTCACCTCTCAAGCTGATACGATTGGCCCTGATGAAACTTCAGAATTGACGACTGAAGATATTCTCACTGCACTGTTGGCAGATCCTCAACTCTCCAATCTACCGCCAGGGTTAGCCAACTCTGTACGGAGATACAGACATGAATTAACTGGCAGAGCTTCAGCCTGGACAAGGCTTCAAAGCGAACGCAGGCCACGACTCCTGGCAGCATTATTATGGTTCTGGCTTACACATCTCAGAACACCAGTTTTGGGCACTTCGGAGCTCAGCTATATCGTGGTCTATGGAAGTCATGCTGAAAAGTGCTTTAATAAGCTCGACTCGGTAAATTGTAAAAAAAAGTTTCAAGTTCTAAAGGATTAAGAACTGTATATTCATAGGGTAAGCGTTACACCCTCGAGTATTTGTTACGTTTCGTTAGTAGACTAACTTTAACTCATGCACAAAACCTCAACACCAACGCCAAATCCTTGCCTGTACGCACAGAACTGCTGAAGCGATTGGCTAGTGCTTTAACAAAACAAGCCGCAGTCGCTAACGGAGTGAACTACCCAATAAGTATTTTATGTCTAGGGTACATCCATACACCATCGAACTAACATGTTTTATTTTGTCTCCTACAGTTACAGGTTATAACAAACTGGGGAAAGGTACTTTAGCCAAAATGCTCGAATTTCTCGAATATATGCTAGAATGGATAGAAGGTTCCACATCTGTGAACCTTCCTCTTCCTAAAGCCATCTCTGTCTCTGCACCTAGTACGCCAATAGTTCCTCCGACAGCGCCCTTACCTGTCGCGGCTGAATCAACGTCATTTGTGTCCCATGTAAACCCGGTAGCTTCTACATCCTATTCTATCTCTGTCCCATCTTCTGGCTCTGGTAGTCCAGCCTTGTCCGTATCACCGCCAAATTCCGGGGCCCAGCCACGAACACCCGTTTCCAACTCCGGTCGCGTAGGCGGAAACGTACGACCGTCAGGAAGACCTTCCGTACCGGTTTCGGCCAAACCCGTCAAAGTTCTCTCATCGAAAGAAGGACGGAGTATCAGCTCCCCAATTTTAACCATGCCAGTCCACGAAGGTGTTCCCTGACTTAAGAGATGTCTTGGGTTGTATAAATCAAACATCTGTGTAGTTTTGTATTAGTCTTGTGACGTCCTTCACAAGTACAAGGAAATAGACGCGCTGTTTCACATGCAGCGCGGACGCTTTGTCTATACTCTGCGAGGCACGAAGTGCCTTCCCTTTGTAAAACGTCCTTAGCGTAACGATATGGATAAAGATTCCTCTATCAGTATAATGCAATATGCAAAGCAAGTGCGCTTTTCCGAGTCTGTCGTTCGTTCACAGTGCCTTGCACCTCCTTCAAGCCACATTTCTGGTCGTCATCAAATTTTGTTCGTCAAATTTCTTAGGATCGTAGCTCACTAAAGAGAATCTCATTCATCAGGAAAGTTTCCTACCACCAAGTATGTTACAAGCTCACGTTAATTGATTTGTCCATTCGCACAGGTACGCTCAACATATGACTAATACATGTAGCCTACAATTATCGGACACAAATATAACAGGGTGAAATATCGTAAATAGTAACGGGTAATTATTTAGTAAGGAGACTACCAAATGCTGCTGGTTTCATACATTAAAAATAAGAGCTGCGTGTCGTAATTCGGATTCTGCCACTGCTGTAAATAAAACGTGCAAAAGCGCTCGTCGTTTGCGACATTTACAGCGCTCGTTACAGCTATGTCAAATGGAAACGAAACCTTATACGTAGATAAAAACGAATACGATGAATAATGCGCGAACGAAGAATATAAGCAAAAACGAGCGGCAAACCTATTTGATCAGTTACGATCGAGTATTTTCGTTTTTTACATATTCTTTTTTTCTCACCTCTTCCATACGGAAACAAACACGCGTAATAATGAAACCAGGGGCGTATTTAGGGGGGGTTCGACCCCCCCCCCCCCCCGAAATTTTGATTTAATAATGGGGAAGATAGGGGAATGACCAAGTGTCCAAAAAAACTGAATATTAACCCCCCCCGAAACTCCCCCCCCTGTTATTAAAAAATCACCTGATCTAGTTTCAAAATGGACCGCACTGACTTGTCTTTACCTATTTGCAGTTGTAATGAATTGCCAAGGCTTAGGGAGCTTGTAAATAATGATCTGTAGTGAATTGTCTGTGAATCGTCGCTTACCCATATAGCATTTGGAGTCGGATTTTTGTCTGTACGGACATTGTGAAGTGACACCCGCACTAATCCCATGAATGCATACAAATTTCTACGCAGGGCCGTACCCAGGATTTTGGTTCAGGGGGGGGGGGGGGTCAGACCCTCTACCCCTCTGTGTACGGTCATGCTTCTATGCAACTTGTCTACACCTATGATAATTTATAGGAAGATGGTTCTACAATTAAGATTATTTATAGGTAAATGGTTCATTCACGGCAAATAACCATTTGACAGGCTTCAATAATTCTCGGTCTATACGTCTGAAATCGGTGCGTCACGAGCAGAGCTAAAAATCGCTCGTTTTTCAACGAGCGCGCTCGTTTCAAATTAGCGCTCACAATTTTTATAAAAGAGCGGCTCGCGCTCTTTTGAATTGTTTCCGTTTGCTAGAAAAATGATCTAGTTTTACTAAAAAAATTACATTTTATTTAAAAAAATTTGTGCTTCTCAAATTTTCTTTGAGTTATATTTAAGTCTCAATATGATTTTAAAACTTCTACCTTATTTTATCTTACTATACATTTATTTTTACCTATAATTGCTATTTTCATACATTCTTAGCGGTAGTTCGGCCGTGACCCTCAGACCCCTCAATGAACCTATTTTTAACTAAATAATTTAAGGAAACCAGAAGAAACCTAATTAATCATAATCTTATTATCTTATTTAAAGAAAATTTACTCTTCTTTGACCATGACACGTATAAGGAGAATTTGCGAAAGTCAATGGAAGGGCCAGGTTATTTTCGCGAAGGTAATCCGTTTTGTACAGCACATTACGATACTAAGGCCACGGGGGAACCAACCTACTTAAGGCCCATTTACAATGAAATTTCGAAAAAGGTGAAAACTATTATTCCGAAACGAATGGTAAAGCCCTGCTAGATTTTTTACATAAAATACCGGCTTTTAACTCTAGGTGGCGCTGCTTTCACGAGCGTCCGCTCTTTCGGTTTGCGCTCGCAAATTTTTGAAACGAGCAATCGCGCTCATCGCTCGCAAAATTTCGAGTGCACTCGAAGTCGAGCGCGCTCGTTTTAGCTCTGGTCACGGGTCTGTTAAGCGTCGAAATAAATAGGGAAGGACTAGGATAGGGAACTTTTTATTGGATTTTACATTACATTAGTGTGACCGGTTCCACTGTTATTTTGTGCCTCAGAAGGCTAGTTCCTGTAATGTTAGCTGAATCAAGGAAATTTAAATAAAGCGCGCCAATATCTTTATAAGTGGGGGGAATAAAAGTACGCTGAACCGTGATTAGCTGGTAAATTTCAGGATTCCTGAAATGTGGATTTGGGGTCTGTGTTTTCCTGATCATAACACTCGGCTCCTTCCCGTGCTTAGGAACAGAGAAAAGCCAGAAAAAAGACTGCCCAGAGAAAAATCCTCCCCGTCTGAGGCAGGGGCTCCGCAAGTTTTTTTTTCGGTGGGGGTATTTCGACTGTACTGACAGTTTTTTACCTACCATCATAACCATCAATTTTACCTACAAACAGTTATTAAGAGTAGTAGTTATCATTTATCTAATGATTGAAAGCATTTTTTATTTCTAAGTTTTACCAACAACGACACAAATTTTACCGTATCAGCAACCGCCGTCGCGACGCCCTTGGCCTGAGGGCTCCTTCACTCTTATTGAAATAGACAATCGCTAGGTGGCGTGTAGCTGTCACTCTGGATGTTCATCGCTTTCTGTTGGAGGCGGTTTCTGCTTTGGAAACCAACACGTGCTTTTACCGGTGTAAAGTAGATCATCAATATTGTCTGAGGATTTGCTTAGTGTAAAAAAAACTTGTTAGTGCGGAAAGTACTGTTCATTGCCAACCAGCTCCTGTGAGATACAGTCTCGAAATCAAAACTGTCTGGATTACCCGACTGTAGTTTACTATCCGTTAACGAAACACAAATAAGGCGTGGTCTTCATGTCAACAAATAACTCAGCATTGAAAAATCTTGCACGGTAACATGTTTAAATTTTTCATACTTAATTTTAAAAACGCAAATCAGTTTACATATTGACTCAGTTGTATTACGTCTGCGTTGAACTCGGAATAGTTTGCCAAAGTTTATGTAAAATATCATGTCAAACAATTCACAGTAGAGCAACGTAAGCTTTAGTTGACCAGTCAAACTTAATAGGCTTTTCTAAAGTTGTACAAATTTGATTAATTTTGTGGGGAAGAGAAGCAAAGTGTGGATCACCTAATCATAGTCTGCCGAGCATGGTAAATGAGGTGCGACGAAAAAACATTCCGCTGAAGCTAAAAGAGATTCTGGGTTTCGGAAAACAAACAGTGCAAGTTAAGACCTCATTACACAATTATCTAATAAAATTTTTAAACAGGACAGGAATAACAAATTTTAGTTAGACGGTATTCATTAAGAGGAGAAAGGTAAAAAAAGCTAGACAGCCAAAGACGACGATACGTTGCGAATGCGACGTCGGTTGTCTTTAAAAAACAAACAAACAAATTTGGTTATATTTTATTTTTAAAATTAATATCTAATTGATATTTCTAGTATATTTATTTAATGTCACGAACTAAACTAGAGTAGAAGTCATTTTCGTGTATATTTTCGGACACCTATTTAGACGGTTGCGGGAAGGAACGACCCGTACCCAAACGACCCAGTTTTGATTTTGGATATAGACCAAAACGACCTACTGTGTCTGTAACTCGGCCACATAACTGACTGCCTTATCAATTAAAGGAGACGATAATATTCTTTGAAAACATGAACAGACTACTTATTTCCCCAAAAAATCACAGGTATGTTTAGTTTTTGAGCTTTTTGAACTTTTGATTCTGAAATTATCTGACAAACTATGACGTAGAATCGTGTCACGCAGCTTTAAGTATGAAAACTTTAGAAAAGCCTCTTTAAGTTTGACTGGTCAGCTAAAGCAAATATTAGCGTTTATAAAAATGAAAGATGAACATCTCTAGGTATGATCTCTGGATCCTGTAATTAAACTCTGCATAACTAAAACAGCAACAACCAACGATTAACTAATCACAGCTGGTTCTACTGATACAAGTTCCTTGTTAAAAAAACAAAACAAGAACAACAAACCCGACAGTTTTTTTTTGCATTGCATAGTTCTGAAAAGGCTAGCTCAACACATTTAGTGCGCGCCAAATCGGAAATTCATACACGGAAGTGTAACTCTATTCCACTACTCGCGAGTCTGCAGGAACAGTGAACTAGGAACAGACATTATTGCTCTTCGGGTTTGGCAGCTCGAGTTACAAGCCAGTCCACTGTATCCTTGAGAGCTTCCTGGCGGACATCGAGAGGTTCTAGGTATAAATGATGGTGCGCTTCTTTGAACACCTAAATAAATGAGTTACTAGAGTTTCTGGTTTGTGGTCCAAAGGACCTACTTTGAACTGCTTGTCATCTACTGCAGCTTTTTCGAATAACATTCTGGAGCCTTCTATATTGCAGAGTTTGTCTTTTTCACCATGGATGACAAGAAAAGGCACGGACATTTTTTCTAACTGGGAGTTGATGTCCTACAAACAAATAATTGAAAATCTATTCCAACTTCCCCTTCTCGATTAAACATATAAATAAACCTTACAACAAGAGCCTGATGTACTGCAACAGCCCATTTGCTTTTCACTCCGCCTTGCCAACGTAATGGATCGGCCAACATCCTTTCTTTCATTTCTACGTCGCGGGTCACATGCACAAGATCTATGCCTCCTACTGACAGATGGGGTACGACTTTGCTTAGCACTTTCGCCACCATAATTCGAAAGGGTGAAATAATTGCGGGGTCGATGTAAATCAAGGGACCCATAAGCACGACTCCTTTGAATGAAGACGGTGAAGTCAGAGCTGCTTTCAGTGTGATCATTCCGCCCTACGAATAATATTGGCTGTCAATACGTATAATATTTAAAATAAGTTATCATACCATAGAATGTCCCACTGCGAAGACATCAAGGTCAGGATACTGCTCTTTCATTTGTTTAACATGTATTAATACATCATCAACGTATTCGTCGACGGAGTCAATATGTACACGATGCCCTTCACTCCGACCATGTCCCACTATAGGAAGGTTAACGAATCGGTCAGAATTGCCCAATGTTACAACGATGCACAAGGTGTGTTAAGTTTACCGTGATCGTGGCCGAAAGCAAATAATCCTTCTTCTGACAATGTTTTTCCAAGTTCATCGTACCATTCCAAATGTTCAGCCAAACCGTGCACTAACACCACCAAAGCTCTACAAAAGTTCAGGGAACACGAAAGAAAGAAACAGGATTAACACTAGTAAATGGGCAAGCAGTTGATAGAACACAAGTGTTTTTTGACGACATTAAATTTGTAGGTCACCTAATACCTCTATACGCGTTGTACTATCTTGCACAAGAAAAGAGTAAACTGCACTGTACCTATACTGATCCAAAGACCTATAAATAGCAACGACACAAAGGACTAACTTAAGTTACTTAAAATGTAAGCCGGGAAATTTAAAAGCCTATTTAAAACTGTTTTGAAATATAAACAAAACGTTTGGCAACGTCTTCTTAACACTTTTTGCACTTAACGACGGTACATTGGCACCAAAAGACTTCACACTAAATTATTCTCACATTTTTTTCCCAGGAATAGGCTAGAAAATCTCTGTACCGTGTACTAGAAGAAGGTGAAAGACAAACTTTAGTTTGACTGTCAGAACTAAACTCTGACTGGTAAACAATAATTGCAATTGAATTATTATCATATTGTAATACGATAAGTTCGGATTACCAGTGAAGAAAGCTTTCGTTCTGAATAAAAACACAAAGATACATCACGTATAAAAAGCAGTGCCATGACAGATGAAGAAATAGAGCTCTATTGAAATCTTGCAATAAAAAGCCCTATCAAAGACACGTGTCTGTGTCGAAGACATTTAGCCATTGAGGCACGTGTTCTCCCATTCTCTGAGTCCGTGACACATTCGTTGATCTTTGTTGTTGTCCTTCCTAATCCGTAGCATTCTAATCTATAAAGCAAAAACACGCCAGATCCTGAGAATTTCCCAACGATTATCAAGACGTTTCTGAGGTGCAGCTTACGTTTCTTGCGCGGGATAAAAAAATAAATAAAAAAATACCAAGTTGGGAAATTCTTCCTTAGCTCCAGTTTCCTTCTTAGTGCACTAAACGTTAAACCTACAGTAGATATCCGCATGATAGCAAGGAATAAAAATTATACTCGAACACATACCAACTACAAATTGGGTAGCCGCATAAACCGCCTACCTACAGACAACGCTTACGATCCCCCTTTTAGTCCCATTTTAAGTTAGTGGAGACATCGGTTAACACGCCAAGTGCCGTGCATAAATGCCTCTGCAACAGAATGACAAGCAAAATTTAAAGTGTCAGTAGGAATCAAAATAAGGCTCAAAATTTTCCTTGAGAAATTTTCCTAGCTACCGGTTCGGTGACACTGGATGTGCTCGAATGGAATCGCTGGTGGGTTACGTTAGCTAAAGGCACGCTCTTCGCGTACCCGACGATTAAGATTATTCTTCCTAGACAAGTCAAAATAGGCCTGTTGTCATAATTCTTGCCGTTAATAATAGAAAACGGACTCACTTTATTAAAGAGTCGTTGGTATTTAAAAATAATGTATTCCTCCCCACCTCCCTGATATTAGAAGGCTCATTGTGACACCTCTTGCGCAACTGCCGTGGTTTTGACATTCATACTTTGGCTGAGATCGTTCTTTTTAATTACTTTTGGAGTCCTGTACACAAAGAGGCCTCGTGCTAGTTGAATCACTGCCAACCAACGCTTATGGCGAGTTCCATTTGCAACACTGGTGCGCACTGAATTTTTGAAACACAACCATACATTGTGTTTCAAAAACTGAAGTTTTTGAAACACAACTATTTGCTGTGTTTCAAAAACTCGGTGCGCACCAGTGTTGCAAATGGAACCCGGCATTAGATTGCGGCATCTCTGGTCTCAACGTACATTTCATAATAGATACCGGAAACGAAGAACAAACGGAGCTTATTTTATGGCCTCTCCGGATCTAAGCGTGTTTCATAGAAACAAAATTTACGCCCAGGAAGCGAGGCTCCTAATGCTCGTTTAGACTAGTGGTTTTTCTCCGCATAATTGGTTTTCTGCAAGTTTTGTGCCCATAGGGTGGGTTTCAAACCCTTCCTCATATAGAGAACCAGGTCAGGATTTTGCGAAACCTGCGGAAAACCGCAACCTTTCCGGAGAACTAACGCTAGTCTAAATAAGCCTTAAGCGCCTCGCTTACTGAGCGTAAATATTAGTTCTGACCAAAGAACAAGGACCTTTTACACTTGCGGTATTTTTGGAGTATCACAGTTCAAAACGAAAAACACGGTGACCACTGTCACAGGAACAAGGGTTTTCTGTTTGATTATCTTCCCTCTGATAGCAAAACGTACTATGCCCTTGAATTTCAAACGTCTGTTCGACGTTTTCATACTTGAAAAGGCAAGTTCAATCCACTGTAGCTGGAAGAGTCCTAATCCTGAAGTCGATAACTCTTAAGGTACACAAATAATATGCTTGTTTGTCTTTTTGAGACACAAGATATGAAAGGTACAAAACACAATATTGTTAACTTCTGAATTTCGAAAACATACTTTGGCGCCTGGAGGGGTTTCCAATATTTGCAGTGTAAATTTTTGCCGCAACTACCTTTCAGACTACAGATCGATGCGGCGATCTCGGCTTCCTGGAGTGGATTTAAATGACGATGACTATCGACCGATTTTTGTCCATCTTCGAACACTTCGACGTCCACTTCCGCCATGGTTTAACTCACTTTACGATTTCACTGTCTCGCAATGGCGATTATATTTGAGCAATTTCGTGTTCCCCTCGACGCTGATTAATCAGCGATTTGTGGAGAGTATTTTCAATGCGTGCCGAGTATACACAAAGCGTGAAGACGTATGGCACACTTTTAAAGTTTCAGCAAGCTTCAGTCCACTTCCTACGTCTTACTCGGGAGTGTTTCCTAGCCTCAATTCGTCCGGTTCTCCCTATCCATCCACGCTAGTTCTACTTACAAACACGGTTTTAGGGCGGGGTTTGGAGAAACAATCACAAACCGAGAGACCACGTGATCGACAGCCGTGTCGTAGAAAAACGGATCAATGGCCTATCTTGTCCCATTGCGGTGGGGTCTGGCAATTCGTGTAGTCACATTTAGGTCGAGCAAGGAACCACCTAGATGCCGGGAGAGCCGCCAAAGAAGTGAAACCTGCGCTTTATGGGACTTACTAAAGGAATGTCCTGCATTCTTCTTGCGTGGCAGCTTTCCCTACCTCTTTTTTTGGCTACTTATGAAGCTTGCGGAGAAAAGCCCATAAAGACTTTAATTATTCGTTTCTGAAAACCTTTCTTGCATTCTTAGATCATAATAGAACATAAAGGAAAGCCACGAACTCACCCGCGTACAAGTCGGAAGTTTGCATAACTTGTCGGTACTTTGTATTGCACGTCCGTTCGGTAATGGTTGCAGGTGCCCCCTAGGGTTGAGTAATCTTAATTACTAGAATTAGAAGAAGGAAAGGTGGGCATACAGAAATTTGAAGATTTTTTCAAAAACAGGGGTAATTCCTCATAAGTCTAACCGTTTTTACCATGATATCCCCGCCAATTTACTTTGGTTCCTAGAGCGTCTATTGGATTCAAGAGCAGCGAAACTGAATTAAACTTAAGTTCACCTATTCGAAGGTTGTGTAGCACAACGTAATCTAACTTACCTAAAATCGGTTCAAAATCAAACGGCGTGCAGTACGTTTACTATAGCCATGTCTAGGACTATCTGTAGACCACGACTTGTTGTCTAGGGCTACGGGACTTTTTATCATGAACTAACCGGCGTAGGTGGAGCAAGGTGGATAGAATCGTACAAGCAAAGAGGTGTCAGTTTGAAACGCAACAAAGGCAGGAATTTCCTTTTGGTAACACTAACGTGTAGACGCCATTGGATCCACATCTGGTTAAACCAGCTGTCGTTTTAACCGGACATGAGTTCTTCTATTTTAACCGTAACAGGACATTATTTATTATAGAAAAATGTCTCGTCGGTTGATATCATTGGGTTTCCGTATTCGAAGTTGACAAAATCTGGGTCCAAAATCAGAGTAGGTTAAAGTTTAATATATACACACACCCTATATACAAAATTATTAAACGTATATTAGTTAGTAAATACACGTTTAAAAACGAGCGAGAAGGTTGCATTTTCTTTTGGGAACTGTGTTTTGGCACTGGCTGAGTGCCACGACGTCACAGCGGGCTAAAACTCAGTTCCTCGTTCAGCACTCCAAAGCAACTCAATGTTCTTATACGAAAACGCTATAAGAGGCTCCGCGATTTTTATTATATGACACTGCGGTCGCACTTATTATGTACATATTTAACACGAATCATCGATCGCTGTCGCCACGCTGATGTCGCAATGAAGTGCTCTAATACCATCTTACTGAACCAGGAAATCGCTCTTCGGATACGGTCAAAGCTTACAATATTACAACGAAGGTTCAGCACGGAATAGCAGCGGAACTGCATTTTTGTAAATACCTGACAGTAAGTTATTGAGTGTTACTGCTGTAGATTGAGGGAAGTTTAAATCATATGAATGCGTGTATTAAAAGATATACAATAGCAATGCAATTTAACCGCTGTCGAGTGTTGAGGATACATTGTTCCGTGTGTTATTCACTGACGTCACTTATTATTTGCTCAGCGTGAAGTAATCGGGAAATAATGGTCGTGACAATAAGCAGCTTTTCTAGTCGTTTTCATTTGTCGACAGGGTCGTTTTCAACTGAGGCAGGATGTTTCTCTACTTGATCGTTTTAATCGGCACTCTCATTGTCTCTCCTGTAATACATGTGTATCAGACAGAGACCTTGTGTGCAAATGGCGCAATCGTGAATAGGTTCTGGCACATTCTTTATACACTCTTTGTATTTCCTTTGAGGTATTCATCGGTGGCTCGAAGGTTTTACTTTACATCTATCTGTTTACTTTATATCTTAATGATTTTGTTTCTTTGGTTTTGCAGATGACATTGTTAGAACGCCCTTATCCCGAGGAGCAAGGCACAGTTCCGGCTCAGGTGATGGATGCAAAGTCAACGCGTTTCTTATACCTTCTAGCTTCCCTTAGTGCAATCGGGGGTTTTCTATTTGGTTACGACACGGGGGTTGTTTCCGGCGCCATGCTCCTCATCAAGTGAGTTTGCCTACTGTACATGATTTGTCTTTGGGATGCATATTGTTCCAGTGTCTGATGAGCAGCTGAGTCGGTGCTTTGCATAAATTTTCCTAGTAAACAGAGGTTCTACATACCGAAACAGAAGTTCAGGATTGTAGTTGATGAGGGAATTCTGTTTGTACGTTAGATGTTTGTAATTATTTTCCATGGTGATACAATCTCTAATGCCACCAGTATTCCAAGTTGCTGGATTTATGAGTTCATGTGAGGTAGCTGTAAAATTTTATTTGACTTGGTTAGTAAAATCAGGATCACTGCGTTGTGTTAATTGAAAGACTAGGGTTTAACTTAGATTCGTTTTATTTATAATATTCATCCAGGCATGAACCATTGTTATTGTAAAGGAAAAAAGTGACGATTACAAATGACAGAAGAAATTGGGGGTTTTACGAACTTCAGTAGTACTGCAAGTGTAGGTAGTGGGAGAGCTTGAAGAACTTTGTCTTTTACCAAAATAGGCCCACCTTGTGTAATTAAGAAATGATCCTAAGAGTATGGAAGGCTGTGTAAGAAGAAAAGGTCAAGGTAGGTGAAATAGATATAAGGAAATAACTAACGTGGTGGGCATCGCAGGAGGAACGATTGACACGAGGGACATCTCGGAATTAGCAATTAACATGGGGAACATCTTAGAATTCCCGACAGTAGCGACCAAGGACGAATAATGCAGACGTTAATACGATTTGTTTAGGTTGCATACATTTTCTGGGATTACCATGGCCAGTTTGCTATCCAATCTGATGTTTGCCTATCGCTTTATGTTCAGTGATCTCGTCAGTTAAGAGAGTGTTTTCAATACCGAAACTGCATTCTATCTATATTAATTTGTTACCACAGACTAGGATCAACTATAGCGCAGGGCAGTTCTAAAAAAAAGTAACTGAAGAAATTCAGACATCCGGGATTGTAAGGGGAAAAAAATATCAGTAGGCTAAATAACACGAACTACTTTTGAACTTCTCATTGAAATAATTTAGAAAATTACGGAATCAAACAATATAAATCTGGTTTCCCTTTTTGTTACAAAAATGGCTCATATTACTTCATTAATTACGCGTATTGTAAGTACCATTTTTATTTCGAGAAACACTTTTAAGAAAAATAATAAAGCTGTGGAACAGAAAGTAAAAAGCTTAACAGCTAGATCTCGAAACTAATTTTACTCCTGGCATAAAATTTTAAATTTATATATGCGTCAGTTACGAACGTACTAAAACTATTAAATAAAAAAATTATTATTATTAGAATTAAATCAGTGATTGAGCATAGTGTCTACAAATTTTCATGAAGGTATTTCGAATCTTATGATATAGAAATATGAATATCTATTATTAGTGTGTTAGTATTTAGAGGGGGAATAGCTCGTTCAATACACGGACCATTCAGTACACGGCAACTTTTTTAGTTTGTCTACACTATATCTGCGTAATATAGGGGAGACCGGAGCACGTCGGGGAGACATTTTATTAACGGTACGAAAATAATTTTGGTGTTTTAAAGTAGCATTGCCATCCTAGTTATTGTATGCTTTTTTTGGCGTAGTTTACTCAAGCCATTATTTTTTAAGGTTTAATTTCTACCAGAGCCGGTCAAACTGACCAACGTGCCCCCACCATGGGGTATGTTGGACAGAACTGCGGGGTACCTTGGGCAATTATGGAATTTCATCACGGTTTGCCAACATTGTGTGTTTTGCTAACAACCCTAATCATACAGACTGAAAACAAGTAAAACGTAAAGTATTAACTTAAACGAAACACTGGTTTATTTTAAAATGCCATTCAGTCACAAGCGATTTACGGAGGGAACGAAACGCTATTGCATGCAGCCGGGACACGGGGGATCTTATTTCTGGCCCATCGCAAGAGTGTAAGATTCATGCTATTCTAAAAAATAATTTCGACCCGACATCGAAAATGACCACCCATGCTTGCCCGTCATGGTCCGACCTACCACATTTTTTTCTGTCCGACCTGCCCCGGCGACGGCCACTGAACAAAAATGGTGACATGTAAATAACCGCTTACTTAAATGTATCAAAACTGGGCTTGTTTTGAAGACAACAGACTCAACTGTCTCCAAAAAAGTTCTACTTAGATAGCTTACCAAACACCGCTCTTAGAAGACAAAATCTCTGTTCCCAAAAATTTGGAAGACCCACCGGAAGAAAATAAAGAACGATAACTTTTAATAGAAGTTGACGAGCACATTCATTACTTTTCAGTTGCTTTGCTTGTGTGAAACGAATATTACCGGAATTAACTGGATTCTTGTTTCAAAAAATGGATCAGATGTCTAAAATTGTCCAACCTACCCCCTGTCCAAGGTGCCCCGGTCTCCCCTACTATATGTAGGAATCTGGAATCTGACATTGTTACATTTTTGAAAATTTTGACAGTTAATTTGTAATCGCTCGAGAAATTTCACTGATTTTTTCAAATTTCGAAATGTGAAAATTTCGCCATGTCAGATTCTCCGCACTAATAATTAAAAATTTTCTGTGCAAGAATATTTCCTAAGTTTCACGTGTTGCAAGGGTGGCAGCACAGTTTAGAAGCTAAAATTTTGTAAATCTTGTGAACGATTTCGCAAACACTATTGTACCTTTTTTTAAAATATTCTTGCACAGAAACTTGTCTAAATGTAGGAAGCCTTATATTTTCCAACTTGGCTTGTAGAAGTTGCCGTTTATTTGATTATCTCTGTATTGAATCATCTCTCACCCATTAAGGGAGTATGAAAAAAACGCTTGTAATTGTATTTGTCGCTGGACTCGTCAACCGTGCTTACACCATATTAACAAGATGACTAGCTCGAGTGTGGAAATAACATCAGCAGTAATAGGCGTCGCAAACAGGCCCGTATCCAGGATTTTGGTTCGGGGGGTGGGGGGGTTTACAGCCCTGTACCACACCAAAATTCTGGTTGGGGGGGGGGGGGTAGTAGT
>JAHZNP010001449.1:0-19701 GCA_020615345.1 Triops cancriformis
GTCTATCACAGCAATCAGTGCATTATTGGCGCGATTCCTGATCATGTAGAGGGGGGGGGGGCGCCAATAATGCACTGATTGCTGTGATAGACGGCCAACGATCGTATAGTACAAATAATATCTAGGTGCGGAAGGTAATTTTATATCATTTCTTTTAGGGTTTGACTGTTTTGTGCATTGGACTTTTAGCTAGTTGAAGTAGTTTTTGTCTCGTATGCATTATCCCTTTTTAATTTTTTAAATTTCTTTGTTTATAGTCTCATATAGTATCTATCATAGTGCAACATTTTACAGGCGAACATTGACACTCTTTCTTTACTAGTGTCAATTAGCACATCGTACTGGAGCTTTCTAACATATTTCTTATGCTGAAAACTGTTTGTCGATTTTGTCAATTTGCCAACCTGTCAAGTGGCGACGCATCCATATTAGTTGACAAAATTACCACGTGTTACATATTGCCCTGCATTTAATTTCCTCATCTGATCTATGTTATCTAACCTTGACTTTTTTTATAGTAGTTTGCGTTTTTCTGAAAAAAAAAGACTAAGGTTAAGGTTTTTGACAGCATACAGATGTCTCTCATTCATCAGTTAGGACTCTTTGTCTTATGTATTATTGACCCATTTCTCCTCTACTACTTGAAATTCTGGGCGAAAAGTTGTCCATCATTTGTCGATGGACCACCGAAATCACAAATCCGTTACGTCACTATCTCTGACAATATTTAAAAAGTGTTCTTTTCTTGAAATCGCATCCAGTGATGGCTTCTGCAAAGTCTTTTCCGTAATTAACAGTTTTGTCTGCTCTGACTTCCGCAAAGCTGAGCACCTACTCTCGGGACCTACTCACACCCCTACAAAAAAGGAAAACTAAACTTAAAAGACTCGCCTCCTCCACACATGCAAACTCGGGCCCTTCGGAAAAGTGCAGTCAGTTGCGTATCTGGGTCCTTAGCGCACGTCACTTGCGGCTTCTTTCCAAGATTTATTTCTAACAAATATTTGTGCTCCCCTTGTGACCAATTCAACAAAGTCCTCTCAAAGCATTCTCAACGCGTAACTGTTTAAACTGTCAAGTCCAACAGTGGTCACAGCACAGTGTTACAGAAACGTTAAAGCTTGTTTAGCTGGGCAATCGCACAACTTTATCCGGCGACAAGAGACACTCTAAAATTCAACTGACAGCTTTATAGCTACGAATTCCTGTTTAGACAGCCATGATCTACGCTGAGTGAAAATCCATGCCGTATCGAAGCTGAGAACACTGGAATTGTAACAAGCTGACCAGTCACACGCAACTCAACTAACGGCAAAAACAATGTCTAACACTTTACTTCCAGTAACTCTTTTAAGTTTTCTTGCAGCGACGGGAATTCTAACCGCGTCGTCCATTATTACCCATTCTAGCGACATTCAGCAAGGTAACTGAACTCATTGCACACAATTTCTTATTTTTATTGCACGCACGTATAACAGCAAACCCATGTGCCGAACATACGTAACTACATTTGATGAAATCATGGACTCAGTTCTGCGGAGATACCAAGATTTCCATTACTCTGAATCGTTCTGGTAATTTATGTCCTGATGTACTAGAATATGCTTTCTATTCTACTTTTACCATATACTTTCTCTATAATATTCTTATAATATTCCATTGTAATATCCTTTACGGCAGTACGTATATATCAACATAAGGACATATAGTTCAATTTCCTATCCGTACGAAACCTTGTTGCACGCAAGGACATAAACTTCTTATCGCACGAGTTACTATGCAAAAAAACGGACTTTAAAAACATAATTGCCTCTGTACAAAAATGATATGATTATAAATTTTAGGAATAAAGTCTCAATTAAGCATTTCCCTTCGTGTTTCCACCGCTTTCGATCAACGTTATTGCGGATCACGTGGGATGTCATATGAGACTGCACGAAACACTATATCATAAACATATAAACTTTTTTGTAATCAAAGATTTGAATACAACCCGATAAATGATATCCTTGGAAACATAAATATTCAGTCCGTTAATAACCGTGTCTGCTTTATATCCTTAGGTGGGTGCATCTGGAATCCAATCAAGGTATGTTCACCAAAATATCCTATATTTTATAATTTCACATCCTATTTTTTATCATTGTACAAACAACAATTAGTAAAGCAATGAAAATATCGTATTAAATTACACACAATCCGTTACTGAATATCACAATTAACGAAAAGTCTAGAACCGTTCGTACTAACCACAATGTTAAATAGCGTAAAATAACAAGAAAACAAATCATGTAACAATGTTGCATTATATAATATTAAAATATTACATTAACAAATGTGAAATAAATAGGTTTTTCTCCTCGGAATTAGCGTGAGAATAGGTCGTTGTTTCCCTTGCATTCATTATTGGGTTTAAATTGTTTGTCTCGATGTTATCCTTGCACCTGTTCTGCAGTTTGCTGTACACTATTTTATCCTGTTGTACCGACCAGAATGATAAAGCAATTAACTCTCAAACATTGTTCCCTATAAACTTGCGGCGAGTGTTGATCTTCGCCTCGAAGTTGTTGCGCTTCATTTCACAGTCCGTCAAGCGCAAAAATGCCCAACCCGGCTATTCTAAAGAGAAGCTGCTAAATGTGTTCTATGCCTCTTTTCTCTCAACTAGAACATCTGTGAATGCTCCGCAGGCAGCTATAAGAGTAGCGATCGCAGCGCTTGCCAAGTCGGCCTACCCTCCGTTTGTGGCGTGGGAACCTACTTGAACGCACAGCGAAACTGCCAACTGTGTCATCCAACGTGCCTTACCTGCCACGGTCCTCTGGCCAATAACTGCTTTACATGTCCTCTTCCCAGTTTTCATCTCGGCGGGACTTGCATTCTGAGTTGTCCGCAAGGTATTCCTTAGCATTTTTGTGCCTATGTCTTACTAGCCGCCTTTTTTGAGCCCCTCCGAAGCACGTGCTAGGACGGCTAAGTCATGTAGACGCGGTAGCTTCTTCGCTTTGTCAGGTTTAAGTTTAGAATTCGCCATCAATGCCTCGTGTATTTTTAAAACATTGTAAGCCCTAAACGAACGTGGCAAAGGCCAAACCAAGACCCATTCCAAGCTGTTTTCAAGAAGCGTCAGGTGGAATATGTTAACGATGTTTACAAGGGATCACAGATGGGTTATTATGACCAACAATTTGTTGCAGGCTACGTAGGCGTGCACGAACGAGACCGCGACGGCAGCCTCGTCGGCGTCTGCAAAACGTGTTCGTCGCCGAACTGTCAAAAGTGCAGTCGCATTTGGCCGTATGTCTGCCAAGCATGTACTGCCCCGGCTCTCCTTACGGCTAGTGGGAGATGTGTATTTTTCTTACCCAAGGACCAGCAGAATCAGACGCTTCACTTCGCGCCAACCATGTCGGTAGCGGGCCAACCGCAAGACACACAAACAGGAAATTACAACTTAACCTTTGACGTGAAAAAAGTAAAAATATATAAATACTATAATTTTTTTACGAAATTAGAAAATAACTATAAGAAAATTAAGAAAAATAACTAAAGTAAAAATAACTAAAAGGAAAATAAAAAATAATAAACGAAATCTAAGAAAAAATAAATGTAAGAAAAAATAAATAAAAGAAAAAGAAACAGAAAAGAAACGTAAAAAAAAGTTAATTAATGTCATATTTTTAACAGGGGGGCAAACTGTTCTTGAACGAACCGATATTGGCCCAAGTAGGGAAATACGGACCCCACGTGAAACTCCTTCTTTCTAAAAGCCCATTCTACGGCTTTCTCTCTCTGGAGCACGGCAATGCTACCAAAACAATCTCCAACGGTACTTGACATTCCTAAGCTGGCGGAGAGAGCTCTATTATGAAGTTCTCGCATTAAATGAGCTGTTTTCGGTAGGCAACGTTATTTCTGTCTCAGACTTCACGGAAAGTACAGCCGCACACTTGGCCTATGTTCACGACGGTACTTCAGACCTCGCGGACCTCTTCCAATGGGAGGCGTACACCGCCTCACCCTCCAGCAGAAACCCTTTCGCTGTTATCCAAATGACGGCGCGTATCAGCCCTGGCCCATCATATTCGCCAGCCCTGCTGCCCGCTTTTAAGCCGACGATAAAACTCCAAATACTAGAAGGTAATCTGCGCCCTAGATTTTTCTTTTTGCATGTAGCATAAGAGGGCCTCAAAGAAATTTTCATTAGGCCAGGCTATCCGATTACCAAGCACTGGCTTCAATCTTGGCGATGTGGATGTTAAGAATGCAAAATATACTGTGGATTCCCAGCTTAAATACGGCGAGCTGACGGTGTCAGTGAATGCGAATCAATCAACAGACACAGTTTTGTCCGTCGGGAATCCTTTTACGCACAAAGTAGAACTGAAATTCCTGCAAAAATCACCAAATGAAAAACGTTGCTGTGTCTTACTAGGATTTGAGCGAAGGAATGGTTTGGTACAAATCAACGCAAGAAATAGGATCCGAGCCCGTGCAAGAAGAACTCCAGGTAACGGTAGCGATTCCAATTGTCCGAACGAAAAACAAAGGTGCGAACGGTCGTCACTCACGCGTCTCAAGTGAAAATGACGAAGAAGATTCCGGCAAACGCCCCACTCAGACGGAAACAAGATATATAGTCATTGCTATCGGACCCGTAGATAACCAAGCGCCCACAATCAGTGTGAACAGTTACTTGACCGTGGAAGAAGGCGGCCGAGAGATCATTTCGCCGGATACTTTTACCATAACGGACCTCGACAGTGGAATCCACCAATTAATACTAATAGTGGATTCTCCACCTCAGTTTGGTTATCTGGTACAACGACTGCCAAGTAAGTATCGACTGGCAATGACAAATACCTTATCAAAGTAACAAATTAAAAAATAAAATAAAAAGGGGCTTAAGATTTCGAGGACCAATTACTTGAAACCAGAGTTGTTCAGAATGTCTCAATTTAGTAAATGAGACTACATTTCAGTTCACTTGAATTTGGTTTGACATATACCTCTGTCTTAATTTTATGATCTGAGCTGATTTAAAAATCGATTGAAGTGACCGGAACTGGTTTGATCCACAAACTTGACAGAAATATGCGTGGTCAATTGCCCTTTTTCTCACAGGAATAATATTTTATTTTATTGGTAAGTCCTAAAAATGGCAAGCGTTGATTTTTATTTCTTTTTAAATTGCTTTCGATTTGTAAAACTTTTAAATAATTATAATTGGACTGACATTCTTTCTTCACAAGTCGATTTACATTGGCTAGAAAATTTAACAAATGACACTGATTTGAACAGATGACGTTTGGGCAAAAAAGTGATGAATTCGATTCAAATGGCTGGCACTCTCCCTGAATTCGAGCAGGTTTGCTTGAAACTAATTTATAACTAGAAATGTTGATTAATTAGGCCAAGAGGATTCAGAATTCGCTATGGACGACGCAAGAGGAGGGCAACAGTTTCCTTTGCAAGCGTTGCTAGATGAGCAATTAAGCTACGAACAAAACGTCCACCGTCTCGTGGAACCAGATCACGACATCATTGGGTTTCGCGTAACCGACGGTACGCAAATTTCCCAAGTATTTAATCTGACCATCATTATAGAGGTAAGACACACTTATGCAAACTACTTAAAAGTTAAATCCAGAGCTTGTTATACAATTATGTAGAACGTGAACGACGAAGCTCCTACTGTTCATACCTCGGTTCTGCGTCTGAAACGCGGAGAATCAGTACCAATGGACAGTAACGCTTTCGAAATCAACGACTTGGATACAGATCAAGACGAACTTATTTTAAAGCTAACCAAAGTACCAACCCAAGGTTAAAATCTTAAAACCTACACTAATTTCTCACACCCGAAAGAAAAATAAAAAAATGCAATGTCTCATTCCCTGTAGGCCATTTGGTTAAACTGACAGCGACTAATTCCGAAGTAACGGATTCTAAATTGGTGAGGCAGGGGGCCAAGTTGGAACTTCACGACCAACTGACATGGGCTGACATATTGGATGGGTTAGTTGCATACGTTCATAGTGCCGCTGAGGGATCTTCAAACGCACGTGACGAAATCCTAAACGACTCTGTCGAATTTCAGGTTGAGCTATTTTGAGGATACGGCTGAATAGTTCCTTGCGTAACTTGATCATATTCTTTAGTTGATTGACAGAGACTTTAACCAGACCATTCACATTCCCATCGAAATCGAAGATTCCGGCCCGGCCACTACTTCACCTCTGCCGACCTTAACGAGCTCCGCGAGTCTTACTACCCAAAAACCTTCCCTAAGTATGCAATTCGGCTTGCAGACCTTAGTAGCGCAAGAAAACACGGCCAAACTTCGACTTCCGGTTATCCGCACCGGGGACTTATCCATCAAGGGCAGTGTGATCTGCGCCACAACGCCAGATACGGCAGAATCGGACAAAGACTTCGTCGCGCGTCCGTTGGAGGAACAGTCTCGGATTTTCTTTTTGAAAGGCGTGGTCACCGTGTATTGTGACATTGAAATGATCGACGATTCCCTTCACGAAGGCACAGAGCACTTTTCAGTGCACTTATCCCATCCACAGATCGAAACACCGCCTCAAGCTCTACCACCAGAGTTAGGTCCAACAAGCGTTGTGCAAGTAACTCTGGATGATTCTGAAGATGTCCCGACTGTTTCTTTCGAGAAATCGCATTATCAAGTCCAGCGTAACACAGAAACGGATACAGTCTTCACAGTGAATATTTTACGCCAAGGCGATGACAGTCAAATTGCACGGGTGGCTGTGACAAGTCGAGATGGCAGTGCAAGACAAGGTGTCGATTTCCTGGGCCCTGCACAAGAAGTTGCATTTGGTGCAGGAGAAAAAGCGTCACGATTTCAAGTGACAATTTTGCGTCCGCGTGAATCAAATAAGCCTTGGCCCATTCAATGGCGTTTGTATCTAAAGTCGCAAGACAATTTCAGCCAAATTGTTTTCCCGTTCGTAACAACTGTCACTATTCTTCCGCCAGTTTTACCGAAGGAGCTGCTGTTCCCTGCAGAACCTGTCGTAGTTTCGCTACTCTACTATGGTAAGTCCTTTCTTTCCTTATTCCATTATGCGGCCAATTACAACTTTAGTGGTATTTCGTTTTATACTAATTACATGGAATAATTACAGTTTAAAAATTATACTGTCTTGATAATCAAGGTCTCCGGTGAGCTATAATACGCTTGGAAGGCAAAACGTAAGAGTTAACTGAATTTGAAACTACGTGCTCGACATTTCTTTCAATCGATTCGTGATAGAGCCAATTGAAGAAGAGCTCTACGATCTTTAATTTATTAGTGTACGATTTTGTTAAAGTCTCTTTACCAATTTTCTACGCGCTGATTTAGTATATTTAATAGATACCCCTATGCTTCAGAAGCTGTCATTTCAAAGTTTAATCACAAAAGTTCTTAAATGCTGAGTATTTTATTAACTTGAAGTATGAAAATAACGTAAGGCAATTCATACGCATGTAAATAACTTATAATTTTTTATTTTCATGCGCTTTATTTTTACCGCAAACAGTATTCTGCTTTGACAAGCCGCGAATTGTTTTGCGTTGCTTTGACTGCTCGACAATGACATGAACCCGCAGAACGAGCTCGGCACTTGCCATTTAAGCGCCATTTGTTCGCTGTCCTTTTTTTACAATATAACCGTCCATGTAAAACAAAGCTTGCAGCAAAGGCACGAAACTACGTCGACAATTCCACGAAAAATAGTGTCTATAAATCTTATTTGATGGACTTAGGACTCTTTTATAAACAATCACAAGACATAAGCACAATCGTTATTGGAAGCACTTTATACTCCATTAATCACTCCGAATGGTTCACCCCATTAATAACTCCACTGTCCAAAGAATCATTACTATCTTATAAACCGCCTTCACGACAAGTGGATCATAAAACCGCTCTCAGCTTTGTATCCGTGCGCAATCATTCAAAAGAGACAGGTATTTAAGTGTCCCAAGCTTTTAAGGTATTGATTCATAACTTGTCCTTTGCTTAAAAACTATTAGTATTAAACTTCGTGGTACTTACACCACAACAATATAAACCACAACCTCTACCCTTACAACAATAATTCCGAAATCCGATTATACTAGTTTATCTGCTAATTTTGTTTTTCCCACGTAAAAAAATTGCTAAATTAGTGTAATATACCAAGTTGATTTACTGAAGCTTTGATTTACTAAGCCCTCAAATGCTCGTAATCATGTTCTAAGTTTAGGTCAAATGTCTCCCATTACACTTGATCCCGCTCTCGTCAAGGATAAATAATTTTTATCCCCGTTCAGATTCTGTTGATCACGGAATCCTCGCGGGAGCACCCTCAGGATACCCACTGGTATGTCTTCATTCCTGTGACAACAGACATCCAAGGTACAACGAAACCTTACCACTCTGTCGCAAATCGAATTTGCTTGAGGCCAATATAAAATACTCATGGGAAGTTGCTGCGCACCACGAAAATACGGGTAAGAAAAACACACCTAATCGAACGCAATATGCCTTAGTCATAAATATTCTATTTTTAAAGAAAAGCTTCCCTTTCGTACCTTGAGCACGTCAACACTGTTCGGGAGCGTACACCATAAAGTCTTGGACGCAGCTTTCTTCACCTCAAAGATGGCTATCCGCTGCTCGGTCCAAGCGAACCTGGGAGCGGCGTTTAGCTTACCAAGTCGTAGTGCCGGTATCCTAATCAAAGACGATGGCTTTTGCCCTCCGAGTTTCAAACATCCCTCCGATACTGAAGTGATCGGCCAACAACCCTTTCTTGCCACTCTCAGCTACTCCGACTCCGATGACGAAAAACATGCCGATAAATTCCACATCGCTATCGAAATTCCGCACACGGACGGCATGGTACCTTTGGTCTCTACTCGTCCTTTATACACCCCGAACTATATTTTGACTGAATCATGGCATCGGTCAGAGCACCGCTGCTCCAATTTGCTCCCTGGCTACGGTTTTCTGACCAACCAAGGCCCAAACATCCCATTTAATTTTTCCGAGCCTTGGCCGTATTTCATGGCTGCGAACCTAAGACAAGAAGCGACAGTAAGATTGTACCAGAACCTCGATTTGGCTACATGTACTTGGAATTTCGATGCGTGGTACAGTATGGGTGAGCTAGTTGACCTTTGCGGGGGACACATCGATTCAGATTCGAAGGTAGTTGTCAAGATTTCCTGGTTACTAGTCACTTAAAAGGTGTTTTTTTTTAAAGACGATTGACAAAACGAGAACAGCTGTAACTGTGCGCGTACCTCTGCACATCGCCTTAATAACGGCTAATACCTTTAGTCTATGGACTTCCATTGAGCACAGAACCGAAATGGACTTTTCTTTTTATTACACACCTTCCTTATGGCGTCGGGGTTTGGAAACGCATCCTTTGCCCTTATTCCAATCCCAGGTGAGCACCGCTTAATGGCACACTGCCGTTGGTTTTAAGCCTATTTTATGCGTTTCAAGGTGACGCGGGTAAATACGGATAGCGACGGTAAGCTGCAAATCGAGTTCAAGACTTTGGCACAGTTCCAGGGACAATTTGTTCTCCGTGACCCGGCGGACGCCTCCAAAAGATCGTTTGTTCAATCTCCGCGTACCAGTTTTAGCTCGTTTCACCTAGAATTGGTTTCCACTCGAGAAAACGAGCAGTTTTGGCGAGCAGCATCCAATTACAGCTTACAGGACTACAGCGGCTTGTATCGCGTTCAGCTCGTACCTTGCGTTTTTGCGCCAATAATGCCCCGCCTCCTGGCAATTTCGGTGCCCAACATTGTGCCTCATACCTCTGATCCCAGAACGGGATCAGACAGTTTGAGAGCTGGTAAAGTTGCCGACAAACCTTGCCGAGCTCTAGACCCCGTCAACTTCAGCTTGCCCATCGTGTACCAGCAACCGTTCCGGCCAGTACCTGTAGCTTACTCCCTGAACACGATTTTCTACTTGACGAAGGATCCTGGAACCTTCAAACCTGATCAACCGCAGCCTGTAGAGGTAAATCTAAACGTCTATGAGATCTCAAAACGGTAAGTGGTGACTAACTGCAATTAGGAAGTTTTTTCACCCGGTGACCACGTGTACGGTTTCGTAGCCTGGACTCAAAGTCAAACTCTCAACACGCACTACCGCTTAGTAATTGAGCAATTATACTTGTGCGCTGGTAATGAGGGCTACGTGCCCGCTTTCAACCCTACGGGCGAGAATTCTACACACGGGCCACAGTATGGGTGTTTGGAAAACAACTCCAAGTTGAAACATCGAATTCTGCTCTTGGTAATGCTCTCGGTTATCTTGATTTCGAAAATACACAACAAACGACAGTGAATAAACAAATCTATACATAACCCTACAGGATAGAAACGATCCCAATGCTGTTTTAAACCAAGGGAAACACGTGAGCCTTGAAGCGTACCATGCTTCCCAAGTACCTGAGTTGGCCAATCTGAAATTCTCACCAGGGATCGATGGCTTCGCTTTTGAAGTGACGCCTTTGTACAAGTTGGAATCTACGTTGCAGTGGTATATACAGGTGATAGATCCTCACAATCAATCAGACCCTGATGTCTTATAGACACTATGGCTTAACAAAGGTTCAATACTCCATCGGTCCGTCCGTTAACGCACTCAAAACACGGTTTACACGATCTACCGCCGTCGCTTACGCTCCTAGCGGAAGAAGCGACGTTGCCAGTTTGCGGAATGGCACTAATATGAAACCGCTGAGTCTAGAATTTCAAATGACCGTCGGACTTAATGAGATGTCAAGGAGAGAAAAGCCCTATGACAAGAAAAGTAAGACGGCAGCTGCTCTTTACGGCTTACTACCCTTTGCTCTCGCTGGCTCTGTTATATTATCGGTGTGGGCTTTTATGGCGTTACGCAGAAAACGGCGTGCCAGCCGAGACTTTGCGACCGACAAAACTGGTAAAAGAAAACATTGATAATCGGTGTTTCTTCAACGCGCTGTTATATGTTTTAGATCAAGGTCAGACGAGTCATCTTTAATTGGGGGACTGAGGAGGTGTTGACGGTCCATGTCTCCAGGCAAGAATGGCGTCACACGCAAAACACTCCAAAATCGCCTTTTCTATTTAACTTCCTATGGTTGCCTTGTTGCTGCACATGCTGTGTCAATTGAGCACAGAACGACATGATAAATTGTATGTTGCCCGTCATTTATTAGTGCTCTACTTGCAAATAATACAGGTGCCACCTTTCATTTAAAATAATAGATCTTGGACATTCCTTACAAAACAATGCAGTTCGCATTCTTTCCTCGCAACTTCCTTAAAGCGTTTCTTATTGTCTGTCGTTACCTAATACGAGGACCTGCATAGCAAAACGAGTAGCAAAGTCAAGGAAAACATGGTGTGGCTTTTGCCCAGCAAACCTTAAAAAACCCCGCGTACTTGGCAGATCATTTGGTAGGAGACCATTGCAGAATTCTTGGAAATATGTACATGGAACTATGAGTATAAAAAGGGGAGAGACAATTCTTGTATATTGCACAACAGGAAGCTTAGTAGAAAGGTCTTCTAATTCCTGGTCGTTAACACCCTTCTCACAGGTGTTCTCGGTTTATTCTTCTTGGCAAGCAAGCTAGAACGCAGGGTTTCACCACGCAAAGAAGTGCGTAAAGAATTACGAAGCATTGTACGCGGCTCAGACGTGAAATCCCCGCCTTTCGTAGGAGGCATAGTTTGTTCTTCATCCGAGGCCAAACTGTTTAACGAACACATTCTTTTATAACGGCTCTTTCTTTAAGGCTTACGCTTTTTTTAAAAAATACGTACTTTTTCTTAGAACAGCAAGGAAAGTCCCAGAATCCTTGATCTTTTCCGAAATTCTCGCCATCTTCCATGGTTTGAGGAAGAATGGCACCCAAGGTCTCGGGTAGCATGACAACCAGAATCGCTCCTGTGATCGCCACCGCTCCCAGAATCAGTAGAGGTAGAATAGGACTCAGTCGCGCCTGTTCAATTATTGACGGTACAGTAAATTCGATTGGGCAACCAGGATAAGGACAGATTTTTACAGCCTTTCCCTTCTTTTTCTCTTCTTTTTCGAAATTGAAAGTTTACCAAGTCAACAATGTAAGGAGAGACAATGGACGCTACGTAGCCAGCAATATGAATTGCAGTAATGCCTTGTGCCCGGACTTCAGTGGGAATGAGTTCAGCGCCGTATTGGAGACCAATGTTAAATGTAATGTTAACACAGAAGCGGCCAACAATTGCCAAAGTAGCTGCCAACCAGCCTAAATCTTTTATTGACAAAGTAAGAACGGTTAAAAATGATAGAAAATCGATTTGATTTCTTCTACTCATTCTTTAACTTATTTTTTTCTTTTACAGGAATACGAGTTCTTTTCGAAGGATTCTTTTTTTTAGGGCGATGGGAGGAATACGCTAAATACATACCTACAGGTACTCCTATGGATGCTATACTGAAAACACCAGCTAGAAATAGACTACCAAACGCGAGGGCTCGTCTGCCCCATTTATCCAGGAAGAAGACGACAATTAAATCAGCGGGCAACTCGGTAGCGGAAGCTATGCTGAAGCTTACAAACACGTTGAGACCCATGTTGGCAGTATTACGGGCATGGCCATCGTAAACAACAGCAATCATTACCCTGTGGGTAACCATGAAAAAGAATGTAAGGACATACACCGACCAAAGCGACCAGCCAGCTGAAACACGTCATTCGTTTGACTTTCAACAGTCCTATCCGACAAGTGTCTCTAGCACAGGAGATGGCATTGAATTCTGCTGATATCAAATGTTGGACATACCATACAAGGGTGAGAAGAATGACATTCCGGCGTAAACGGGGTGTCTTTAAGAGATCAATAACGGTGCGAGTTTTTTCATTGGCAGTCGCTTTCTGAGCTTCTTCGGTAGCCACCTGGAACAGAAAGTTGCTAAATCATTACCGCGTTTCAAGGATTTTCTTTCCCCTTTTTTCAGTCCTTATGGCGTTCACCATTCAATTTGTTTTCGTGATCAAGTAGAGCTATGGAGTGGATAAGTGTCAAGCCTTATCTCCAACTTACTAGCTATTTCGTTACGCCTTGCATGAAAACCTCTTCCAAACAGAAAACAAAGTAGCCAAACCAGCTCAACATACCTTTAATGCCGTGTAGACTTTCTCATCCACTTCCTTCTTGTTGATTTTTGCGAAACGGCGAATAATATCAATGGCTTTATCACTGTGACCTCGAGAGAGCAACCACCTACACGATACACATTTGAACATGGAAGGTCGTTTTTCAGGCACCTATTATATTGCTCGCTTTTTCATATTCTTTTTATTCCCCTTTTGCTGCTTTTTTGCATTCCTCGGTTCGTGACGCAATTATAAGATTACCTCGCACTCTCGGGGACTATCCACACTGCCAAGACGGAAGATATGAGCGGAATTGAGGTGTACAAGCTAAATAGCCGCCAGTCGGAAATAACCCATGCAATCCAAGGCAATGCCACCGTTCCAGCCGTGTAAAACAAAGCGATGCTTAAATTGGCCACCAACGTTCGGTACTGGGGACCAACATATTCCAGAACTGTCGTTAGAAGGACATTAAAAACGAAAGTAAAATTAAAGCGCTTAAAGGAAGTACATTTTAAGAAATGACAAGTAAACTTCTTTTTCTAAGAGTGAGTAAACTTACCAATAATATATATCATAGTAAAAACGTTATCAAACGCAATGCCCATGAGGAAACGCGCGAACAGAAACATTCCCAAGTTGTATGAATAAGTTGTTATGATACCGGCCAAGGCACCCACCAGGTTAACCGTAATGAGAGCTGGAATACGTCCAAAGTTGTCGGCCATATATCCTATAGTTATACCACCTAGGATGCTACCACAGAAAAACAAGGCTTGGGCCAAAGGAGCATTTCCGGCATTTTCACACACCCAATTGTACTGTGTGTGACAAACCACAAGTAAAGATGAGAAATAAATCGCCATAAGAAATCAAGAAACAAGAAAACAAAAACATTGTTACGTAACCTCCAATGAATGCTTCCAATTTTTTTCGAATACACTTACTTCAGAAACAATCGTCGGGTATCGTGTATTGGTGTAATCATATTCCCATTCTTGGCAAGGGACGACCTTCCACGACGCGTTAGGTTTGAGGTTTTCTTTGATTACTTGATCATAATCCACATCATACATTTCGCAAGAGCTGTAGCCTGCCGATCCGCCCGCATTGAGATCTTGGAGGAGTGGGATGGAAATCGAACGCTTGTCAAACCTATAGACAAAATCGAGGGTATAGAACGTCACAATTTATGGCGCTCGTATCATGATGTGTTTGTTCTTGACGCAATCAGAAACAAGAGTCACGCTTGGCGCTTGTCTGGGTTACGAGCGTAAGAGTCCCCGGTTCTGCTCAGCTAACTTTCACGACCGTGAATTCAGCTGCGATTTTACAAGTCAGGCTTAGTGTTTACATGGTCACATTTTGTTTGTTACTCTCACTTCTCACTTTCAAAACTTTTTCGAAAGACACTATTCTGGTGACGACGTTGCAACAAACCAGGTACCGATACACCGTCGTTTCGCCACGCTTCAGTTCCAGTACGCCAATTGATATGGTTCCTATGCTGTGTACCGCAGCTGCTTTACTGGGTGTTGAGGTTAGCAGTACTTTCTCTCGGGTAATTAAACCCATAATGAATTTCCCTCGAACTGGATTTGTTGAATTAGTGCCAGCGTCAGTCACACCGCAAAATGGTAGTGTTTAGAAAGGTAAAGGACATAAAACTCATAACGGCAAGCAAGACAGTCTCCATAGTTTCGATCATGTGTGACAATGCATACTTACTGGGGACTGAAAGTTTCGGTCAGGTTTTCGAGCCCTGGGACTTTGCACGAGTGATCGGGCGTCAGGGTGATAAATAACTGGCTGAAGTACACAAACGACATGAAGACGCAGAACGGGGCAGTTAAGAAGAAGAGGAACTTTTGGTACAGTCCAAATTCGCCCAAAAAGGGCAAAACGTCATCGAAATCTGTAATTTTAGTGCTAACAGCGGGCTCACTGGACTTCAGGAAGTCAGAAGGTCGTTTTGTTACGCTACCGTCTGGGTCAAACTGGAAAGAAAAATCCCCTGATATCTTTTTCTTAGCGAAGCTGTTACTGCCCGTCATTACAGGCGGGGAGCTAATTGTTGCTCTCAGAGCGTTGCCTTCGGGCAGCGAGTATTTCAAATCAGGGTGGTATGGCGGGTACACGCCGTCGATGACATGAACTGGCGACTTCCACGTCGCAGGAATTTCGGAGTCCCGCCGTTTAAGCTCCCCAGAGAGGGGTCGCCTGTTGCTGACAATCTTTGGTTGAGGCAGAGGAGTGCAAACGTCGCCCGTTTCTGCTTCCCAGGCGGGATTATCAATTCCCTCTTCAAGTGCACTCATTTTCGAGGTCAGTTTTTTAAAAGATCAAAATAGGTAGGAAGCACGCTGCTAAAAAGGACACTCCTGGTATTAGGTAACGGAGGATTCTGATATTAGGTATTGACGAGAATTTAACAGTCACAATTGCACGGTTTGGACCATGTTCAGTGCAAAAAGTACAATTCACTGGCACGTGTCGTGAAAGATCTGGGAATGTTACGAAACACGACTGAAGGCCAGGTTTGGAATGCTACACTAAACTCAGTTCCGCTCACTGATATAGTACTTGTCGGAAGGATAATACCGACAGTCCAGACGGCACTTGGGGTGATAACTAGTCTTACTCCCTCACTCCGTTCCATTTTATATAAACGTGAGCTCCCGCCCCACCGGCAGACTTGAAGATTGGTTTGTTGCGTCTTGGCCTTCGCTCTAAGCCCCGCATCGACCAGTGGGTGTGTGCATGAAGGGTTCAGTTCACGCCCAGCTATTCGTTTGTTCAAGAAATTAACCGAACTTGATTTTCAAAACGTAACTGGAAATTGTGTTTGGTCGAAAGATTGGCACATATCTACCGCGAATTTTATCATGATGTAGTTTCCCGCCCGCTTCCGTAGCGCAACTTTCCTGACGCTAGAAGCGAAGTAAACCGCAAGTGAAATCCAAACAAGCAGGAACGTCTTTGTCCAGCATCCTCCAATGCGATACGGGACAATAAGATTCCCACTTGACTTAAGGGTTTTTTTGCTGAGAAAAACAAAAACGGTTTAAGCGTTTGCCATTACGAAATGTTTACTGACGTATTCCGAGTTATCCTTTTGATCTAGAGCATTCCGTCAAATGCACCAACCCATAAAAGGCAAATCAGAGCCTATGAGTGATAGATTGCGCTGAATAACAACAAAGGTTTGCGTATTTTTTTGTCTCCTCAAATCAGGCCTCGACAGCTTGCTCGCTCGTGCGAAAGCCGCACAAAAATTGAAAGTAAAACCCGAAGCGACCCAATTAGTCAACCAAAGTATCTGCTGTGATGGTTAAAGAAAACACGTCGAGCGTGAACACGGGCTAGTTTACTATAAGCTAGTAGTAAAAATGAGTAAAACCTTTTAGGTTTTTAAAGAAAGGTGGTGAGAAAAAATGTTCAATAAAACAAGAGATACCGTCAAACTCTGCACAGTAGTCTGTGGAGTATCCCATGGTTACAGAACGGGATAACATTTCGATTGGTCTGCCTCACTTTCTTCGAGTCCCATTCTGTAAGGTTTTCGAGGAATCTTGTTGCACAAGTTGTATGGAAACGAAAAGTAAAAGCCCCTATGCCATCTGGTTCTTACCTCTTGATCGTGGCTGTCATCTTTTCCAATCTTTGCAATTGTGTTTCAAATATAGAGAAACGTCTATGCAAGGTCTTGAACGAAAGGAAAAACCTGCTGTTCGTGGTGTGTTAAATGTAAGCTGTGAAAGCGTAAAATATGTTGTCTTTATAGTTGCCGAAATATGTCTAGGCTTCAAAGCCAGAAAAGTTCGTTAATCTAAGTTATTAGCAACACTTCCTGTGTTTTTACAATGATATATCTGTATTTTGTGTTTCTAATATTATTTGCTAAATCCATTTCCCTAAACTGTCAGACAGATTTGAAATTTACATATTTTCTGCAACATGTGAACTAGATACTATAAAACTTTTTAATTCAAATTGTTTTTACTTCAAATTTTGTTCAAACGTACAGATTTCCATCTTTTGTTTTAGTCTTCTAGTTACTGTCTTGTTTCACTTTCGTAATCTTAGTAACTGAACTTAGTTAAACTAGCATTGTACTTATGGTTTCCTCAGCAATCTACAGCCCAATTGGGTAAATAGTTAATACTGTTCAGTTTGTTAACAGGAGGCTACTATTAGCACGCAGTAATGTGTATTGGAATGAAAGACGTGGAACGCCTAGTACACAAAGGACTAGTTGAGATTCCAGGAGCTCTGTCAATGTCAACAAGGTGCTTATCCAATAAGGAAGAACTTGTAGTCAAGCAAGCTTAATGTCTCTAGTGATCGTATTTTTTTCTAATCTATTTACATAGTTGTACAGGTTTCTCACAGTAAACTTTACCAGCCTAAAGAAAGCAAAAAATCGACCTTTTGCGGCTTGGACGTTGTTCTTTCTTTATCACGACAGCAAAAGCTCTATTACAATAGCAATACGTGTCCAATACGAAAGTGAATTGATTTCCTTTTCTGATAACACTTGCATATATTACTGCGTAGAGGTTGCACAACACTACCTGTTTGTTTGCTTCCCGAAAGATCATTCTTTTTCTTCATTTTCCATTATTAATTTGATTGTATTCTCTTTGAATTGCTTTATTATGTCGAAAACGTATAAGGGTACATCTACTCGGGTGGCAATTCTCGTTCGGAGTGGTCAACTTGTCCGGAACGCCTGTCCATGCTTCTGATTTCGGCACACAGCATACATATGATCAATATTTAATGAGGTTTGGAACTGGAACAAGGTAAAGATTATTTTATTCGGGAAGTCACGGATGGGGCATGAAATATCCCTTTTACTCATGCATTTTGAATTGGTCACGAAACGCATGCTTTTGTGATGCGCTTATACCGTCTTGTTTTTCTCCAGCAGGAAAAGGGCGCGAAGACTTTCATGCAGTTCCTTGATCCGGTGTCAGATTCATTGACGACATCGGACAGACGATGAAGTTACTACCGATGTTGGGTGCTTTTTTTTCCAAGAAAATTGCTTACGTAAAGGACGCGTGGATAAGGATGAGACTTGTAGAACGCTCAAGAGTCAAAACCAGACATAACTAACTTAGGGGGAATTCCTCGCTGAAGAGTGCTTACGTAAAGCGAGTCCGTAAATGCATGACAGATGGTCACCCGGATGGAAAGTAAAAACAAATATGCATAAAAACCTGCATTTTCGCAAATAGAAGTCTAGAATAGTCCAGCCCACGGGAAGGACAAACTGATTCATTAGCATAATTACTTTAAAATTTTTTGTTAACTTGAAGCTGATAGAGCGTGGCGTAGATCTGAGCTTGTTTAAGGCAGTTTTCCAGACCTCAAGACAGATGGTCACGCAAGGATGCACACCGAAGCGGTGGCATTGACAATGAAAAAGTTTGGGAGCTTTTAGGCAAAGAGCAACTACGCGAAAGGCACTTGTTGGAATACATCGACCTGAAATTAGAAGTTTTCCAAGGTTAAATTTAGCTACCTTACCTCTCAGTTTTCCTGTTCTACGTCAAAGCTTGAAAACTGTCTTAAGTGTCCACTTCATGATACTGACCTTGATTCTTGCCACGAGTGAATGATCTCAGATCATACGTTCTTGAAAAGGGTTGGTCACCCGTTCTAAGCTTAAGACGTTTCTAAAAGCTAGCCTAGACATGCCTTAGGATTAAAATCTACCTTGTGGATAATCGGATGGCAGGAAGTGGTGTTTAACTACACAAGCAAGCAAAATCTCTGGTAATACCAAAATCGAACGCTTACGATCAGGGCCTATCAGGGCCATACCTACAATCCCAGTTCGAATATGGGGAAGGAGGAGAGGGGGGAAGGGGGTAATACACAATTATTTTGGACATTTGGGTGTTCTCCTATGTTCGCCATTATAATGTTTTTATTGTGGTGAGAAACTGCCTTGCACATTGTCTTAACACTTTGTCTCAGCGCTGAGAATAGCTCCGCTTATTGCATCCTTTCAAGTTCCTCCTTATTAAAAGTAACATAGATAATTACTGTGCCCGTTTACATTATATCTTCCTTTCTGGAATTATGTAGTCAAGCTCCTGTTCATTAATTGTTGCCCAGAAAGCTTAAAACTCCATGTAGAACTTAAGTTTTCAAAATAAACTAAAAAATTTCTTACGAAATAAAAAAAGGAATAATGCATTCACCATCCAAATCCTAAAAGCAACGATATAAATCCTTTCAGCTTACTAGCACAAACATCCATTATTCGCATTAAAGAATAGTCTGGCCTATATCACTACAATTACTGCCTAATTGCCATTTGTACAGTATTACCATCCTTTAATCATTACAGGTAAAATCACAACAATTAGTGCATTATTGGCGCCCCTGTTGTACTTGGTTACGTTTCGCGTCAGTGATGCACGCATGGCTTATTAGTTTTTTTTATTTTTTTATTTGTTGTTATTTAGGTTTGTTTAATCGTGTGTGAAAACGTACGGGGGCGCCAATAATGCACTAATTGTTGTGATTTTACCTG
>JAHZNP010001450.1:0-19682 GCA_020615345.1 Triops cancriformis
TACTTTTCCTCAGTTTTTAACTTTCTACTTGCGTATTGCATAATTAAGTTTTCCTTGAAATTTGCTACTAAAAATTAGTTTGGTCCGAACGTGCTCCACGCCCATCCGAAGCACCTTCGGCTAAAATGTGAGCTTGTAAATAATGAGCATATCACCGACTCCTAAATTTCGGAAAAAAATACGATCAAAGGGGGGGGGGTGACAAAAAAATTTCCGCACCGGGTACCATCTGACCTTGCTACGCCACTGGGGGTAGGTTGGACAATTTTAGATATCTGATCCATGGTTTGAAATAAAAATCCAATAAATTCACGTAATGTTTGTTTTACACAAACACAGCAACTGAGAAAGAACGAGTGTGCTCGTCAACTTCTACTAAAAGTTATCGTTGTTTGTTTGTTTTCCGGTGTGTTTTCCGAACTTTTGGGAACAGAGATTTCTTCTTCTAGGAGCGGTGTTTGGTAAGCTATCTATTTAGAACTTTTTATGAAGATAGGTGACTCGTTTGCCTTTAAAGCAAGACCAATTTTGATACATTTAAGTAAGCGATTAATTACATGTCACCATTTTTGTTCAGTGACCGTCGCCGGGGCAGGTCGGGCAATGGGACAATGGAAGCATGGGTGAAAATTTTTCGATGTCGGGTCGAAATTTTTTTTTAGACTAGCATGGTCCTTATTGTTCGCATGATTCTTAAACTCTTTTGAGGAGCAAAAAATAAGATGAGCCATGCCCCGGTTGCTTGCAGTAGCGTTTCATTGCCTCCGTAAATTGCTCTCGATTGAATGGCATTTTATAGTAAACCAGTGCTTCGTTTTAGTTCATTTTTTTACGTCATACTTGTTTTCGGTCTATACGATTAGGGTTGTTGGCAAAATGCAAAATTTTTGCAAACCGTGAAGGAATTCCATCATTGCCCAAGGTTGCCCACAGTCCTGCCCAACCTACCCCATGGTTGGGGCACGTTGGTCAATTTGACCGGCTCTGGTAGAAATTAAATTTTAAAAATAATGGCTTGAGTTAACTCGCCAAAAAAATCATACGATAACTAGGATGGCAATGCTACTTTAAAGCAGCAAAATTATTTTCACATCGTTAATATAATGTTTTCTGGGCCCTCGAGACCAAAAAAGTGCCCGACGTGCACCGGTCTCCCCTACACGTTGAGGCCGAACATTTAAAATGCTACTTCCAAAAAAAGTGGAACGTTGATTCGCTTTTTACAACTTGATGTGAAAAATTAAGAAATTGAAATTATTATTCATAAAATTACGTGTGGCGTCACCTTTTGCGCCACGCAATCCCTATTTTATTATCCGTCTCTACTTGGGTGCACTAAGGGAGAAACAAGGACTCTTTTATTACAGGAAAAAATTATATTATTACTACGAGGTAAGCTTAGGAATTTCTGTCTTTCCTTCTGAAATTCTTCATTTTCATTTTTTTCTAGCACTTTTCATTTGACTTTCTTCTAGAATTTCATTTAGATTTTCTGTTTTTTGCGATTAGTTAGTTATAACTTTGTTAATTATCTATTTGCTTAATCTGTAGTGTGTTTTGAAACGATTTTATTCACAAAGAGGTATTGTTTGGATATGTTGTCACAGCACCGTCAACAACAAACTGACCACACATGCTAATGAGTGCTGTCCCAGGTGTTTATTTCCTTTTGATTTTTCCTTCTTCGATGTTATTACTGCTTGTATAGTTGCTGTAGGTAAATCGTAGGAAAATCTGCGCTAAATTTAACATGGGCTCGGTACCGAACGTGGTGCCCGAAGCTCGTACTGATGAAAATCGGCTTTCCGCACTTGCGAAATTTGCAAGCGTTACAATGATTTTTAACATGTTTCGCTACATTGTTTGACTTATCCAGTGGTACGCCTTCTATGCCGTTCGGAATTTCCTTTCTTCATTTTTCACCTTTCCGCTGAGGCGTTACGTACATTTCGCAATGTGTCACGTTTTGTTACATACACGTGCAACAAGAATGACAGTGCGCTCTTTTTTTTTGGCAGCCCTTGGAAAGTGTGGAAGGAGACTCCAATTGGAATTCTCCAAAGACAAAACAGAGCTGATCCACTTTACACGAAGGCGAACACAAGAAGCCGCCCCTCTCGTTTGGGGATCATCGGTTGTCGAGCCAAAAGAGACTGTGAAGTACTTAGGGTTGACGTTCGATTCCAAGCTGTTATGGAAGACACACGTAGCACGCGTGGCAACCCAGAGCATCCACATCACGCACAGGATCAGGAAACTATCACAGTTTTCCAAATCGACCAACTGCTCACAACTTCGCATGCTTTTCCAAGCGACAGTCGGTGCGAAAATGAGAGACAGTGCGCTCTTCATTGCGCAGAAGTAGAATATGAGTGCGTTTTACACCTTTTGCCTTTCTTTCTTTTCTTCCGTTCATCAACATTTTTGTCATGACGGATTGTCTGACCTTTTCGTATGGCCAGCTAACCTTCTGTGTGGGATGAATCGATGCACCCTTCAGTGACGTCTCTAGAATAACTAATAGCGTAATTTATAGACGTACAATTATCGAATTCTGACGCTTTATAGCTAAATATAGCACTCGTTTCTTGTAACATGACAAATGGCTAAGAGCACGATGTTAACCATTAGAGCGAAACACTAAATAATAATTGCAGCATTAATAGGAAAAAGTAACATTAAAAAGTACTTTACAAGTACAATAAAAAGAAAACGGACCAAAATGATAAGTAATGTACAAGTAAAATAAAAAGAAAATAAGCCAATATAATAAAGTAAAAGTAAACACAAGTAAAAATCAGTACTCTAGATAAGTTTGTCTCACGAATTTATTTGCTTATATAAAACCAAATACATTTATCTAGTTGCTTTTATTAAGAAAAAATGTCTTTGTCTCCCCGTAAGATGTTAGTTATCAGATTATAAGAAAGCTTACGCAAATTCTCACTAAGCTTAGCATTAAGTAATTTAAAGGAGATATTACCCGTATTTGTTGGTTTTAATCTTCAAATTGTTGTGCTAACTGAAACTGTGACGCGTAGCTAATTAGTTCAACTGCGTGACAAACATGCTCGCGTTTGTTTTTGCGAGGCCCTTCTGCATTCTTAATACTTCTTTTTCGTCTCTTTGTCACGCTTTTCGATTCAAACTGACAAGTTCGGGAGTAAATGGTTAGCAAAGCTTGTTAACTTTCTTTGTAGCGAGGTATTAGCGGGGAAAACTGTCTTTCCCTCTTGTGTGAAAAGCTAGAAAAAGCGAAGGCGTAACAGCTGTAGAAGTTTTGTTTGTTTTCCATTAAAAGTCCCCTCGAAACTCTAATTGGTCTTTAGTGAGAAAAAAAGGCGTTTTGAAGCGACACGAGGAGTTGTGGAGCAAAATAGAAATGTAGGTCGCGACTTGGGACGTCCTAGGACTTGACGTTAGAGATGAAAGTACCCGCTGAATATGCTATTCGTTACTAATGGACAGGTCCTTGAATGATGTCGAGGTCACCGGAATGCCGTGAATAATGGAAACGACGACAAACCGATATTCCACGACTGACAACACACTGTATACTATGCCAAATGAAGGAGAAAAAAATTCCACACTTACCGGCTCATTGGACAAATCCACAAGTTCCACTTCTATTTTACAGCCTTCCACTGCAAAGCTTTGACGATAGGACAAATCTAATGCCAAAATATGAGAAACATGTAAAAAAAATCCACTTGTGCCGAGAAAAAAGGGGTACAGTTAGGTTTCAGATAACATTTTAGTTTACCCGTTTTTAATTATTCATATTATTCCTTCCCTACTATTCTGAAGTCGAAATGTAAAGTAAAATCATGTAGAAAATACTCTAGCTTAAGAAACAACTCTGTACGTAAAGAGGGTACAGTAAAAATGTAAGATATGAATAATGAGAATATAATTGTACTCAATATTGGCCGGCAAAAAAGGGTTAATATGAAACGTAGGTGTCATTATTCTTGCACTTTACTTTATGAATAATTTCCTTTCACTGTTTGTGCAAGTCTAACTTAAAAAAGCTAAAAAATATAATAAAACTAACTTCTGTTCAGTTGTGTCCGTAGTAAAAGGGTCCTGTAAAGCGTAGGTTCACGTTCTAGCTGTACCCGTCTTATGGACCACGCTGTTTCAGTTTCCAAAAAAGTAAAGGGGAAAATATGCTGCTACTATAGTTAATTAAAAACTTAAAAATTTTTACATTTGTGTATTTAAAAAATAAGTTGTTGTCGATATAGTATGTATAAATATTTACTATTATTATTATTTCTGTGTTTTTTTACATTATCTCGGCGTGATGTCGATTTCATTTTACAGTACTAAAAGGTAAGATGAAACTGTAAATATCTGAAAAGTAGTTTAAGGTGGCCTTGGAGCCTCGTTTACAATGCTATGGCCAAATGTCTGAACGCATTTGATTTTTGTTTTCAGTACCTGTATTAGATTTGTATTCGCCGATATACCGCCGCGTCAAATACCGCACTGTTATAGCTGTAAGAAACCGCGACAAAGAATATTTTGTTAAAAGAGAAACAATGCATTTTTTGCTGCGTTCCTCTCAGCTTACCGGATTTGCCCACGTGGCGTGCACCCAAGATAAACACCTTGATATGATTCCCGTCTGCTTTCATGAGGAATCTCTCTTTTTTTGCAAAACCCGAGATCCCAAGCAGTCTTTCCTGAAAAGGAGTTCAAAAGCTTTTTAGTGTCACATTACCGCGTTCTGGAGTGCGGGAACCAACTTAAAGCTTTCTCGGAATTCTGTTTCTTCACTAAACTTTGCTCGGCTAGCAACTCTTAGGAAAGTAAATGACACACAAAAACCCCACAGCAGTTTTCGAAGCTAACAATAGAAGAATGCGAGAAGTCATTACGTTTACGAACGAAAAAATTTTGTCACAAGATTTCCTGTCAGATCACAAAGTTTCTTGACAACTCTAATGCTGCATCTTATTTCTTTAAAACTTTTTTATAAATCTGCCAGACTCAGACAGGCTGAGATTCTGGGTCAACGACGTTCTCTGTTACACAGTAGGTGGAAAACCGCAACGGCGTCCTGTGGTTGTAAGTGCCAAGAAAACACGAGCCAAAAATTTTCTTTGAAAAATGCACCCTGCTTGAATTATATTTTTCCTTGCCAGCTCTCAACTAGATTTATACTAACGATGACGTCCGTTAAGCCAGTTACATGCGTTTTCGCATGTTTTTTTACCTTTGTGCAAATTAGCGCGCTGTTAAATAATTGCAGATTGGCAACGTAGCTTTTTTGTGTGTATTTACCTGATGATCTAGTGCGAAATTCCTTCAATGAAGAATTCTTATAGCAAATCCTCCGTGACAGTGAAATGCGTTGAAACACTCCGTATCTTTTGTTGTTATATTTTTAGGTCGAAACTAAATCCAAACTTTCGTTAGTTAAAAAATGAATCCAGAGAAAAACTTGGGTGTACACGTCGAATTAATGATAACACGCAACTTGTGATATCCGTAAAGGAGACAAGACCGAGTTTTTGGGCTTGTTCACCATTCAGAGTCAGCTTGTCTTCTGCACGAGCCCGCGAGGTTGAAGACGATACTTGTACTCGGTACTAGCGCAACAGGAGAAGTTGTGACGCGGAGGCGAAAAAAAATGTAGGAAAATAGCATGAAGAACCCGTTGGTTAATTAACGAAGAAGACTTGCGCTTGCGCAAGCTCAGGAAAACTCGTTAGATCGTGATCAGGTAGACGAGTTGAGAGAAACACAAACACCTGGTGTTAAGGGGAGACAAATAGATGCCCTAGGAAGTTAATTTCAAGGGAAGAAAAAGGAAGATGATGTAAATGGATGACTTGTGTATTACGTCTTTGTTTTGACAGAGTTTTTTGTATGCAATGTGTACTCATAAGGTTTAGGACGTAATGTGCGGGAGGCTGACGTTTATGACGCTACTGGGCATTTTGTAGTTGTCTAACGAAAGAAGAGGAAGGCGGCGTAGGAGAAATCGACGGCGACAGCGACGGCGACGGCGTCTTCAGATAGTTTCAAGTCGACACTATGGGGTTTTGGCTGGTGCCAAGTTCACGTTCATGGGCTTCGGAAATGGGGTCTTTGGTCTTGGGATGCCTGGGGGCGAATGTATATATAAAACAACAAGTCAGTCAGTGGGGGACCAAGAAACAAAAAAACAACAAAAAAACAAGAGACAAATTATGACCTGCGAGCTACCAGTTCCCTATATGTTGACTAATATCTAGGTCGTCTCGTGGATCGATAAAGGTGACAAGGTAGGAATGTCATTTTATATCGGATAAAGACGAGAACACAAACAGATTTTAGCAGGCCTGGGTAAATGTAAGCCAATTGCAGAACAATTTTTTAAAAGTTAAATTAAATCTAATTAATCTGTTACGTACCGTTTTGGGTCAGTCGAATTCCAATAATTTTGAAAAGAGTTTGAAGTCAGTTCAGTTTCTTTATACGTCTTTAAAGTCAGTTCAATTTCTTTACGTTTTTAAAGTCAAAGTCAAGTTAATAAAAAGCCTGAATCAGCGCAAGTATGGGATACGAAAGTGGAAGCAAGTTAGATGAAAAGATTTTTAGCGGCTCAGGATACAAAAAATTTAGCAAAAGAATAAAGGAGAAGGTTTAGGAATCAGTTAGTATTTCGCAGGTTTTTTTTCGTAAAAGCTCAAAAATTTGTATAGTAAGTCTTTAAGCCAATGTTTACCATCTTCAATCCAAGGAATCAATAATTTCGAAATTATAAAAAATATTGAAACGATGGTCAACTTCAAGAGTTACTGAATGCAAATAAGTATAATATAAGACAGTTTAACAAGAATTGTTTGATCTTTGCCTAGTTCGGTTTTCAAGACTGGTTTGAAGAATTATAAATTCCATCAATATTTTATGAATCAAATGGCTGTGCACGAAACTTAAAAGCAGTAGAAACTTCAAATCAAATATAATTAATCATACTATTTTTTAAACTGAATTGCAGTCATTTTGAAAACAGTTTAGAGTTTGAACAGTTTTTAAGACGACTGGAGCACAGTGATGTCCCTTTATCGTCTTCGACTTCCTTTTTAATATTTATGAAGTAAGCAGTTTTGTAAAATCCAATCTAGCTATGCAATCGTTTTGTGTTCAGCAAAACAAATATGGTACGATACTCCATTTCAAGATCCAATTTACATAAATTAATACTGATGCAATGCAAGACCGTTTTGCAGTTCTGGTTGCTCTACTGGCTTTGAGGTTACAATGGTATTTTTTTCTGTCTTGATCAGTTACAGCTTGGCAGTGCACGAAACTTGAATGGAATAGAGAAGTAACGGACATATTGCTACTGTCCAGTTTTTCGAACGGCTTTGTTTTAATTTTTGCATTAAAATTACATACGACATAGCTTAGTCCAAATTTCTCTTTAAGTGGAAACTTGGATTTATCAGACTTTTCTATATTACTCCGTGAAAATAAGATGCATAATGTCCTATTAACTCGCCATAACTTTGTACAACAATCCTGATTTTTTTTACTGAAAATTAATATGTACTTTCCAGTAACGGGAATTGCGAAACTAAGGTGAAGTTTGTTCTGCTGCGTGTTTGAAGTCTACTTTACAAAATTTGAAGAACACGGCTCAGAATGAATGGCTCAAGAAAACGCTACCATTCGAAACCCATATGCCAATGTTAACTGAGAATTGCGATAATCACGTGATGGTTGTTAGCTACATGAAGTATCTACGCAAGAATATCGCAAAGATAGGCTGACAATGTTGTGTAATCATTATCTGAAATTTTAATTCTTCAATCTGATACTTTGTAGTACTTGTCGATTAATCATTATTTTTTTCATAAAACTGCAATGTAACATAATGAGAAGAAAAAGACTTTAAAAAAGTCTTTGAAACGCTAGGCACCAATGCATCAAAATAATTATTAGTTCCTGTCTTCGAAGTAAAAAAAATACCTACGGATCAATACGCTAGTAAACATAATCACATTCAAGGGATTGCTTTAAAAATGTAATCCTACTGTAACGATTACTTCTTTAAAATACGTGAAATAAATGTTCCTCATGTGAAAAGGTAATTGTAATAAATTATTACTCTATCTCTCAAACTTCACAACTGTGATATTGAGCACGCTATTGTCGTCTATTTATGATAGGGCCTTTTACTAGGTGTTCTATTCTTGGAAGATTAATCAAAATGTGCCAAGCACGGAAATTGTTACACTGTTTCATTCTTTTTCTATTAATTTCTTCAGTGATCTTTCGAAAGTATAGCACGTTTGAATTTAAAAAAAAGATCAATGCTTGTTTATACCTTACATAACCTGATGAACTTACTTGCGATCATTCGTTGGCTATTAAATAACTGTATGAGATTCTGGTTGCTGTTGCTATCTCTACTCAGCTACGATAGGCCAGATGCAGTCTCATAATGATCTCATAGGAATTAAGGACAAGGGCAATTACAACTTTTAAACGAACAACTCGTTTTCTATTCCCACCCACGAGCAGACCCGTATCCAGGATTTCATTTTTTTTGTGGGGGGGGGGGGTTCAATAAGCACTTTTTTACACTTGGTCATTCCCTATCTTCCCCATTCTAAAATAAAAAATTCGGGGGGGGGGTTCAATAAGCACTTTTTTACACTTGGTCATTCCCTATCTTCCCCATTCGAAAATAAAAATTTCGGGGGGGGGGGGGGTAAAGCCCCCTATCCCTCCTTGGCTACGGCGCTGCCCACGAGTACATGGTTCGGAACGTTTTCTCTCGTATTTTTTACAGTCCTGATCTAAAGGATTTGCTTTGATTTGATGATCTTAATATTCTGTTCGTTTTTTCCTTCTATCCTTGTCCATAGTAGTTGACATCCTTTCAGATCATAAAAGCTGTTGGCTTTTTAAAGATAAAAACGTCGCTAATAAAATGCACTGAAAAACAAGTTAATAAAAAAGAGAGAATACCGATTACTTGAAGGAGAAAAATAAAAAGGACTTCCTAGAAGTTAAAATATGAAAAAAGCTTAAAATGTCCGTTCTTTTACCTTGTCTTTCATGAAACTGGGTAGGAAAATAGCCCCGAAAGCTTTACCCAAAACTTAATTACTGGCATGGAGGAACTTTCTATTGGTCTCTATAAAGAACTGAAGAAAATCGAAGGAAAAGCAAAAGTTGCTCCTCTTGTTCGCTTTTTTTAAATTAACTCTTAAGATAAGGTACTGAATAGGGCATGAAACAAGACCTTTCAAAGAAAACTCCTTATTTTTTCCTTCCTGGGGATGTTTCGGTGTTAAATCTCAATTCAGGGTGTCTCACGTGGATGATCGCTTGAATTCCTTAGTTTCTTTTTTTTATCGGTAAGACACTCTTACCTGTAGAGAACGTAGTGCTGAACGATGAAAACGATGTCGTACAATACAGAAACAAAACCAAGAAGGAACTTGGTCGGATTTCCGAAAATTGAAGTCCAGTCGTCTGTGGGGAAAGGCAAAGTTTGCGATTACCATATGCGAATATTTGAAAAGGGAAAGGAATATCAAAAGCTGGTTTTACCGTTGTTGTAAGCGAGCAGGAACATTTGAATAATGCTGCTGAATCCACCAGTGAAATCCATTAAAATGGCACCTATGGACCAGCCAACCGTACTTTTTCGCTTGTAGTTCATGTAAGCCTAATGAATAGCGTTTTATTATTTTTGAATAATTATTTTTTACCAGCATGAGCATTCGCTCTTTTGCTGGGTTTTCTTATTCAATATGTCACAGCGAATGCAGGAAGAAGCTTACAGGAATACGGAAATGGGTTAGCGAACACGTGAAAACCCAGAAAGAGATTTTTTTCAGGGGTACAGTACCTGGGGAATGTATTTTATGATAGTGACTGCCAACTTTATGTAAGAGCAGATGTACAGCACGCTAAGCCACGTGAGAGCTCCTGCACCAACGCTAATCATGGAGCAAATTAGGACCAGCCCTGCAGCAATTAAGAAACCGATACCCGGCCAAGACATTCTTTGGTTTCCGCGCTGTAGATATAATCAATTAACAAGTCGCTTTGTTTTTGTTTTCAGAGTTTCCAGTATCCTGTACCTCGTAGATACAACACTGAATGCCAGTAACAACGGTCATAATGGAAGCGTGGATGGAAAACACGACATCGTTGATCACGACGGGTATAATTCCGTAAGGGTGGTTCGCTTTATATTGAGCCTGTAAAATATTAATAAGTCGAAAACTAAGATAAAATATAAAGGTACGGACAGTCCTTGAGATACAAACAAGTTCCGCATCTAAAGGATGGCCTATTACTCCGGATGTTCTGTAACTTAAAACCACTAAAAGGGTTCGTGTTTACTTCTTTGTCTTGTACGAAGCTAACGTGTCACAACACATGTCGTGTGCGCTTCAGAGAAATAAAAATGTTAAAAAGAAAACGTTCAGCAAGTTTGCCAAGCACAATGAACGTAAACGTTTGGCAAGTGAGATCCTTCGTAACTGCGAAACTAAGGGCGCTATACACTACTTTAACTTAATTCTCTGTTATTCCCTTATAAAAAATAACATGGGAGAGTTTCGTGGATGATTTCCTTTTTGGGTTTAGTATACATTAGATTATACTGACAGTAAAGGGACGATCACTAATACTAATGGAATTATTTTCTCTATAAAAGTTTGCAACTGAGTTGTAAAATTGTAGCAAATATTTTTACTATTTTATAGAGAAACTAAATTTAGACTTCATGAAAAATAGGCTACTTCACAGGTCTGATTTTTCTTTTCGTTTAAAATTCAGAGCGAGTGTCTTCTGAATGTAATCGCCAGATTTTTTAGTTTTCTTTTATACGAACAAGTAGAGAAATACGCCTCATTTAAAAGAGACCTAATCGCTTGCTGATTCTTGAAAAAGCTCTTAGGAATCCTTCACCACATTTTGAGAATTTCGACTCCTAAATTACGCTGCCAACGATCTCACTGGAAATTTCTAAAAAAATCAAACTACCTTTATCAAATGCTGTAGTTAATGTGAGTTGAGACTTTACCGACGAATAGTATGTATGTTTTCATGAAGTGCGTTCTCGATATGTTAATTTCCCTTGAGAGAATTCTGTATACAGTGACTTTAATTACACTTGTGTAATTAATCCTAATACCACGACGAAGCTTTCAACGTAGGCGTTGAAACTTTGCTATGAAATTAGCAGGAACCAAATCGGAAAGTGTGTAAGTCTCAGAACGCTTGAATATTGGCAACACTGGACTTAAAACAAAGTATTTAACTGTATTTAGTAGCATGAGCTGCACTCGTTGCAGCTCATGCTACTAAATACTGGTCTGCATCTATGGTATAACAGCCTCTTTAAGACATTCAGGTACTTTATGTTGAACTTTATTTAGGTAGTTTATTTTTAACGCTGAACTTACTTGAATGAAAGCATTCCAATAGAGATTGTAGTTGAAAATGCCATACAAGTTATGGCCCAAGATATTGAGTCCCACGTAATCAAAGTTAAGTCCAACAACGCTGGAAAGAAACACTCATTAGGCTCTTCGTTTAAATTTTTTTTAAGTCCTCCAGCCAGTTTGACAAACACTCGTTCACAGTGTGTATATCAAACTAACTGGAAAAATTTGAAATATACCTTTTGCGTTTCCAGTTTTCGTAACACTGAGGCCAAAATGATAACGACCACACAACAAAGTATAACCAACCTATAACAGAGCTGGTAGTTTCGATGGCTCGCGAGTGGATAACGGTGAAACTTGTAAATGCTTCGTCAGTACTAGAAATGTGTCGTCATTAACATGGTCAAGGAAGAATCGCACGTAATTTCGTAATTGTTATTCGTAACAGTAATCGTACTTAATTTTGTAATTACCAATCGTAACAGTAATCGTACATAATTTCGTAATTATCAATCGTAATAGTAATCGTAATTAATTTCAGCCAAATCGCACTTAATAAGAATCGTGATTAATTTGAGTCAAATCGTACTTAATAGTAACGTTGAAAACTTCTGAATCATTGATCATCGCTTTCCAAACAATGGTCACGTGACCGGCTTGTTGACCTTTAACCGGTACCTTGGTTTCCCACCCAGCACTACCGGGCTCCACTGAAATATTTTGCACTGGATAAACAATTTCAGATGATTCGGGAGGATCGTATTCGGGCAAAAGAACAAGTCCATAAGGAGAAATTCCGCTAAATATTCCAACAGTTAGTTTCGGATGGGGGAAAGTGTAGGATTTAGTCTCACGTTAAGAATAACTGTAATTCCCAATCTTCTCCCATAACCACCGAAGCTGTATGGGCGGATACAGTTAACCGCAAAAAGCCCGTGTCATCTTCCTGGCCGTGTATTGCAATAGCTAAATTAAACATGCATTTTTAAATTCTATTAAATATTCTAATATTCACTTTACAGTACCTAGGAGCGCAAACCAGAACACACGCTTTAACCACATGATTTTTAACTAGTTCCTTTTCTACAAATGAGCGTCTACAACTATATCTTTTCTGTTTATTTGCGTCGACTATGAATTTATCTGTTACGCTGTCAAAGTTAGATCTCCTTTTGACGGAGCGTAATCCCCGAAGAAGATATGAAATCTCCTGCGTCATCATTAAGGGCTTTGAGGAAAAGATGAAATGAGCAAAGGTTAATTACTTGCCATTGTTTGTGATTTTTAGAGGTAAATCATGGTATCTTCAAATAAATTACGCGAGGCTACAAATTTGAAGCAAGAATGACGTAGCCTACTAACCCCCCAAAAGTACTCTTTCAAACAGGGCCGTAGATTTTGGTTTCAGGGGGGGGGGTATGTAATTTCTTTGGACATTTGGGCATTCTTCTATGTTCACCCTTATAAAATAAATTTTTTTCGGGGTTTAGACTCTCCCCTATGCGTCTCTTTTTGCGTGTTTGGAAGAGATTAAGCAACTAGTGGATAGTATAAATGGACTAAAACGTCCAAAGTATATTTTCACGATGCTCTAAGCCATCTTCTCCAGCGTGACAATATCCCTCCACGACCGGGCAGGGTTTTTATTAGTGAGGATATCAATTAAGGTAAAGGTTAATTTGCTTAAGAGGAGAATTAAATTTTCTTCGCGAATATTGTACAATTGTTTTGAGGGTGGTAACCGATTTAAAAACAGAAAATTCGAGCAAAATAGCCGGTGGACACAAAAAAAGTTGAAGTCCATGGCTTTAAGCTGTCATCCAGTTTATTTTGACTCCCTGAAGCCTCTGCTTTCATCTTTTTTATACGATTAGCTTGCAAATAGTGAAAGAAAAAAAACAGAATACGCTATTCGTCCTTCCCTTAGTATTGAACCGTTGGCAGAATCGAGGCCAAGGATGCAGGAATACCTCGCAAGATAAGTTAGTCATAAGCATAAGAAACGATGTTACAGCTAAGAAAATAAATTGAGGGCTTCTTCGCTACAGTACAGTGGGGGACGTGCAAGCTTAACCTTGATTGGCTAACAAAAACTTTACGACGACGTTAAAAGTGTCCGGTTTTTTACAACGTAGAAGAAAAGGAGAATTCGCTCAAAGAGTTTGGAGCGTCTGGAACATGGCGAGACGTTAACAAAGTTAAAGTGTAATTCAGAATCCCTTCTTGGAATGTAAAGAAATGCAAATAAAAGAAGCCATGGAAAACGATTAGATTTAAAAGAACGCTAGTTGGATCAGTGATGGATGGATAAGATGGCGAAGTGCTTTTGATCAGAATCAGATCAAGAAACGGATAATTTCACTTGTGGTCAATGATTAGTATAACGGATCATGATTTGTGGTCCGAGTAAATTTGGTCGAGGATTATGGTTCGAGATCCGTTCCAATAATCACCAATATGTATTAAGAATTATCGATCGTGGACCGTGATTAAATATTTTAATCATGCTTCATGATCTGTGATCCGAATAAAATGGTCACGAATTATTCGTCGAGATTCAATTAACGGGATCACTGTCCGTAATGGAAGATCCGCGTTCACTGATCCTTACTAAGATCCATGGCTCGTGTTCCGTCCTCAGAAACAACGATTACGGATCTCTTCTGAGTATTCGTTTGCTAGACACTTGGTTTATATGTAAATTTCGTTATATTTTCTATATTGAACAATTAATAGTTGTTCTCTTTTCCGCTTCTCCATTACATTGTACAATACTATATAATTCCTACTTGTGGCACGCCATTTAGCATGGTAGAAAAGTGTAAGACTTGTCACAAAACTTGTTAAAATCAAACACTATATAGTAAGCCAACCAAATGGGCCCCCATTTAGAATAGTTGCAATGCATAAATTACAGTTTAAAATTTCCCTACCAAAATCATACAGAAGCGTTCTTTTCTTGCCCCTTTGAATCTCAATTTAAGACGTGTTGAGGGGAAGATCTAAATATGGGCTAACATGTTTTTTTTTCTTCGAGGAATTTTTGTTCGAGATGAGATAACACCAAGTTGCTCATCCACGTGAAACTCAGTTATGTTAGCTACTTACTCCTTACAAAAATTACATCAACAGTTATCGCGAATTTAATCTATAAATTTTCCCGAAATTCTCCAACCGGCAGTTGGAAATTTACGGATAGATATGGGCTACTACGATAAATTTACCAGTACATCTCCGAAGGATACTACGAAAATTATGGTACGAAATAAAGTAGAATTCAAATGTGTATTCATTCGCCTACACACTTATAAATGCTACTGCTTTAAAATGACAGCCAAGATTTTAACGTTACGGCCAATACTTTCACATTGCGGGGCGTAAAAATGTACATCCTGGACAAAATATTGTGTAGTAAATACCTTATGAAATAATCTTACATCACAAACGATAATACATTTACGCATCGATTACTAGCTCCGAGTGTATTGAAAGTATGGAACAAAATAATCTTGTCAAGCTAATTGGTAGGCAATACGCCCTTAATTTAATAGAGTGATACCGAAATAAGCAGCTTTCATATTCACGAAAGAATTATTCATCACCTTCTAAAGTTTGTCTCCTGAGGCAGTCTTTGTTATATACATACTGCTAGCAGAATAATGAAAGACGTGTCTACCAGAGAACATGTAAGGTACTGTACATTATGGTCAGAGAATCATGGAACAATTTAGGCACTTCTAGCGTGCCAACATTTCCCCCTTCCACGTTCTATGTGTATTTCCTCTTACAGTTCTTACTTCTAGGCACCTTGAGTAAAAAAAAACACAAGACGCAATCACCTGGTCTAATTACAATCTAGCAGTCCATTTTTACGTCACGTGTGATCGATTTGAAATTTCGGAACATGATTGCGAGCGCTCTTAGTATCTACTATAAATACTAAGAGCGGAGAACTCAAATCCGTTAACTAAACATAGAACTTCAAAAAGAGTTACTGTTCGAAGTACAATATGTAATTTAAAAATGAAAGGTGAAATAGACACACCACGAGTCTCATGAAAGCATGAATTAACACAAAGAAAACAACGCAGAACGATTCCAAACTGATAGAAATGTTCACGGTACGGCGAAGAAAAAAATGTTAGTAAATGCCATTGGAGAACAGCACGAAATAGAGATATTTACTCGTTTGCCCAAACTTGCGTCGTAGCTCACGTTACACTTCCACTAAGTAAAACTGCATTTAATGAATAGTTTTTTATACTAGTATGTCGAACCTAAGATTATAGTTTACTTCCACACCGAAAGAATTGTCTTTGCGTCGGGGGGCGCTGCCAGCAGCGCTACGAGTTAGACGTGTTTCCCGCGCGCTCCAAACTTTTCACCTTTTAACTGCACAATTGTTGAAAAAAAACGTTCTCTTTAAGTGCACTAGTTCAGTTAAGTGTTTGTGGTTAGTTTGTAAACTTTTTTTGGACACTTGTTATTCATTACAAGCAAGAAATCAGCCATTTCTGAACTGTCTGGCTGTTGCCAAGTGAAGTGACTTTACCCACCCTATGGAGGGGGTGGAGCCTTCAAAAAGACAAGAAGAAACAATGGAAACCGAATGCTCTCAGACAATAGAGCAGGTAAACGCCACAAAGTGTGCCACCTGTCATAATTTGTTCGTCAAAGACCATCCAGCAGCAAAAAACTGTAAGAGTTGTCGCCTACAAAAGGCTGCAGCATTGGGAGCTGAACCCCCAAGGAAACGCTCTTGTTCCGAAGACGTTTACCCTCTTATGCCCTCGCAATTGCAAGAATTCCAAAATGGCCTAGTCGAGCAAATCTCGATTCCCAAATCAGAGATTGACACACTACGCCCTTTGGCTGAACTGATCCCCACGCTGATAGAAGAAATTCAACAGTTGAGGGAGAAGCTGACACCTCGAGCCGAAACCGGTACGTGGGCTCAAGCTGTCATGAGGCGCAAACCCGTTAACAAGCCACCGGCCACGCCTCAGGAAAGTCAAATATCTGCACCGCTGAAAGAAAATGAAGAAACGATCTTCATCCAGCAAATGGATGCAGACAAGAGAATCAGCAATGTACCCCGAAAGGATCTCCTTAAACTGATAGACAAAGACCTGACAGCAGCTAAGATCCCAAACCCGGTTCTCGCACGACAAACGAGGACGGGTAAAATCCAGCTCGTCTTCAAGAACCAAGAAGAGAAAAAGAAAGCGGAGCCAGCACTGAAAGCAGCAGACCTGCCCAATCTTGGTACAGTAAAAACGGTTGAGCGAAGACCAAACCTGAATGTGGTAGTCCATCAACTCCCAAGGGACCAAAGCCTGCCAGAAATCTGCCAACATATTTCTGACAAAACTCTGACCTGGAAATCCCCTTCAGAGAGGCTAAGGCAAGGTGGCTAAACCCAGAAAGTGAAAAGGCCTATGGGTCAATCATGTATTCATGCAACTCCATGGAAGAAAAGAACAAATTACTACTAACAGGGGCAATATTCGCTTTCAACCGGCTAGTACAAGTGGAGGACATCAAAACCTCTCACATTCTCCAATGCTTCAACTGTCAGGCATATGGACATGTGGCGTCGATTTGCCGAAGGAAAGAACCAACGTGCGGTAAATGTGCAAAAACACATGACACACGGAAATGCACAGATGTTATAAAGAAATGCGCGAACTGCAAAGGAGAACACTTTGCCTTTGACCCAACTTACCCGGTCAAACAAAAAGAGAAGAAAGAAATGGAAAAGAAGAACAAGAAGAGTCAATAAAAGTGACAATAAAACTGATTGCCCAAAACATTCGCAAAAGCTCAAGACAACTTACCGAACTAGTTCGGGAGGCGAGCAGTGAAAAAGCAAGTATAGTCGTTGTCCTTGAACCGCCACAAAACTATGAACACACAAATGTTTTGGGATATGACGTCATTTCGTCTTCCCAGGCTTACGAAGGTATAATGCTCCTCCGTAAGCGGGACAGCCCTTTTTACGTCATCGAACTCACAGAGCTGTATGCGTCCCTCAGACTGACAATCCCAAACATGAAACCAATAACCTGGTTCGCAGTATATAGAAGGCATACAAACAGCACTACGTCACTTCTGAATGAAATGTGGAAAGAAATGAAACAGCATGACTCAGCAATAATCACTGGTGACTTTAACGGTCATCACTGGCTGTGGGAAGACAAAACCCCTGATGCCCCTGGATTAGAACTCTTTGACTTTGTCACACACCACTACCTAGAAAGGTTGAATCCATGGAACGATCCAGCATTCCACAACGAACGAGGACATATGTCAACAATTGATCTCACGTGGTGTTCTTCTGACTTGGTCACAAGAGTTGAATGGAATGTACTAGATGAAGGGGTATACTATAACGAATCTGACCACAAAGCCATAATGCTTTCATTCAACATCTAACAAACTTTTATGAAGAAGTTGACGTGGCGCTACAACAAGGCCAACTGGAAGGACCTTACCTTTGACACGTGTAGCGAACTACTGAAGGAACAACCTGCTTTCGCCAAGCTATCCAGTACCAACGAAGTCGATCAGGCGGTTGAAAAGCTAACAACCATAATCCAAAGGGCAATGACGAAAAATATACCCCAAAAATACGCCGACAACAAGAACAATCCATGGTGGAATGCGAACCTACAACAACTTCGCAGGCAAGCAGCGAAAGCACTGCGGGAGTTCCGTAGATACAGGGATGATAATAGGGAAAGAGAATGGAAAAAAAACAAGAAATGCCTACAGAGCACAAACAAGACATTGTAGGGACTCGTTCTGGGCTAACCAGCTGAAAATCCCTAACAACAAGACTATCTGCAGCCTTAACAAGCATACAAAAAATGGCAATAAGTTTGAGCAACTGAAACAAGCGGATGGCACACCCTTCACCGATATGCCAACGAAATTAAACTCTGTGGCAGTACAACTGTTAAATGGATTACCGGTCAGCCAGCAGCACGAAACCCCATCATACAGGCATTTCCCGAAAACATCCCATGCAGCGTGCAATTCAGAATATGAATCACCTTTCACGTTGGAAGAGATCACCAAAATTGTTTCAGAGCTCCGACCTAACAAGGCAGCAGGGGCAGACAATATTCAAGCAATTGTTCTGAAATCCCTCTGGAAAGTGATTGGCCCTACGGTGGTTACTATATTCAACGCCTCCCTTACCTTGGAATATCAACCCAAAGCATGGAAGACAGCGAAATTCATTCCGCTTCCCAAACCTGGAAAACAAAACTACGCTACAACCAAGAGCTTCAGGCCCATCTCCCTGCTTCCAGTACTAGGGAAAGTTCTAGAAAAAGCAGTTGCTATTCGTCTGAAGCTATTTTTAGAACAATATGATAAGCTGTCGGACAGGCAACGGGGTTACAGACCAGGCAGATCGACAGTGGACGCCCTGGTGGATTTCAGCGAAGCAATTTTAAGAAGCTTCGATCGAGGACAGGTTCTGTCTGCACTACTGTTGGGCATTTCTGGAGCATTTGATAATGTGAACCATAGCAAGTTGATCGAGGAGCTCAAATCACTGAAAGTCCCACCGAAACTCAATGCTTGGATAAAGAGCTTCCTCAAGAATCGACAAGCGTTCGTAGTGCATGGTGAAAAAAGCAGTGACCTAGTCTACATAGATAAAGGAGTACCACAAGGTTCGCCCCTTTCACCAGCACTCTTCTTGGCTTACATGAACGGATCTTTGGGCGCAATGAAAAGGAAAAAAATCAACTCGCAAGCATTCGTAGACGATTTGTTGGTTCATACAGCCAGTGCCTCCAGCGAAAGAAACGTGAAGCTTCTACAGAACAATTTAGTTTCCTTGGAAAAGTGGGCTAGAAAACACAGTTTTGACTTCGCTAAAGAAACGACGGAGCTAATCCACTTTTCAAGGAAACACACAGAAGAAGAGACATCTCTTGTCTGGGATGGCACGGTTGTTCAACCAAAGAAAGCGGTCAGGTACCTAGGCCTGGTTTATGATAACCGACTGGCATGGACTCAACACACTAACCAATTAGATTCCCAATGTACCGTAATCCTAGAAAGGATTCAAAAAATAAAGAAGTTTTCAAGAGCCATCACGTGTGGTCAGATCCGAACCCTATTCCAGGCAACGGTCCTCTCGAAAATACGCTACGCCTTCCCAGCATGGTGTAATATTTCCACAGCCAAGCTAAGGCCCCTTACCCAACAGTACAGAAAGGGCCTGTTAACAATAACAGGTGCCTTATCAACTACCCC
>JAHZNP010001451.1:0-19676 GCA_020615345.1 Triops cancriformis
AAGTATCTCGAAAATCTTTCTGAGTTGCACAAAACTTCCACGTCGCCACCCATTTTTGCCGTGAAATGTCACAATAGTGCAAGTCTTTAAAATCGAATTAAATGACAGCGGGAACTTTTGCTGGAACAATCTTGCGCTCCATTTCCGATTGGCATTCAATTAGAACTAAACATTCTCAATACGTTGAATGTTTTGTTTACAGTAGTGAAAGGAGGCACATTTGAAACCAATTCCTCAGAATTCCGCGAAAAGTAGCTTTCACAGCATAGCTCTAACTCCGTTAAAAATGAACGATTAGAACGAATAGGATTAGAAAGGTAGAAAGGGCCTCTTGGACATTGCAAAACGGAAATAAATTAATTTGAAACTACAATGAATTCCGCCAAACGGCGAAGCCACGTTTGTCTTTTGTTAAATGTTTTTACAGTTCCCACTAGATGGCGACACAGTACGAGCGCCTGCGCTCAGTCCTTTTTGAGCGCGCTCGCGCTCGCAAAAAAAGGAAAAAGAGCGCGCTCGCACATTCGCTCGTGACAAAAAGAGCGCGCTCGTAGCAGCTCTGGGTATAATGTATATCACTTGTTGTTTTGAGAGTTTTCAGACAAGTGGCGGACATTTGACAAAGATTTAACTTTTACCAGCAAACCTAGTATCTCAATCACTCTCCATAACATGGTATTCTGTTATATGCCGGCCATTCACGTCAAAACGAATCATTGCTACCCATAGGTTCGTAATGAAATCTAAGCCTGGCAACAAATTAGCGTTTCTTAGTTTTTGAACAAGATTGCCCTTCTTTCTTCGATGCCTCACTGAGCTCTCGGCTTCTGAACACAAAAGTACCGTCAAACGGGGATACTTTGAACAAAATATGGACTTTTTCGTTCATCTTTCCTTTGTATTTTGGCTAATTTTCTAGTAATAGCAAAACTAAAATTTTTGGCTCTGTAGAATTTACCGCAGAATGAGAAAAGACCTTCACTTTCAAATTCACTGTGAAACTCTGAGAGTACTGAATTTTCAAAGTCTGTGTTCAAAGTAACCCCACGATGCGTACATCTTTGAACGCTTAGAATAAAACTGTATTACAAGACAACGGTATACAATGTGACTCGAAATTGTTTCCATAGATTACTTACTATAGAGTATTCAACATGCCCGACTAGAAGTTTTGATTCCACTTGCTTTAATTATAGTAAAAACGTAAAAAATTGAAAGTAACAAAAAAAGCGGTGATACGGTATCCCGGCTAAACGTTGGTCCCTCGAAAAGTCCCTCGAAACTTAGAATGCCTTTATTTTCTGAATAATTTGAAAAAATCGAGTTATAACAACGTTTTCCCAAAAAAACTTCTAAACTATTAAAAAAAGTACGTATAATTGCCAGACTGTTAGCTCAGAAACCGTGTTCAATGTAACCCCCAAAAAGTTCTAGTTGGCGGGGATACTTTGAACTCCGACATAGCTTGAAAATCAAAACTCGTAGCTCATTTCTGAGTTTACTAAACTAAAGGCAGATCAACATGCTACAATTTTAGTAAGAATGAATGCTTTAAGTGGTATGGTTACCTTGTGGTAGTCAATAATCGTACGATAACAGAACTTGTAAAAAAAGCCGTCCGCTTTCAATCGGCTGTTGGCGCGATTTGTATCAAAACAAAGAATCTATTATGTTTGCATAATAAAGCCTACTCATCCCTTAAACTAACGACACCGAGACTGTTGCGTTGCGTTACGTAGTTGAGGAGCAGTAGATAGACTACGTTTTCCCATCAAGTGTTCAATTTCACCAAGGGTGTTCAAAGTAACCCCGTTTGACGGTACGCTGTATCACATATAACGGAGTACATTTGATAGATCTAAAGTCGATGACGAAACGAGACACCAACTGAAGTAGCAGCGCACTTTTTGTTAAAAAATTGAAGGTATATTTGATATCCATGAATAGTTTACAAAAACTGTGTTACTTTCCATGGTTTAATAAAATCGATGAAGGGTCGCTATACGGACCCTCCCGTCCAACATCATCGACAGCGCGTACGGCAAAGTGGTATCGGAAACCCTCCATAAACTAAAAAGAAATTACACGAGTTAATGTCTAGGATAAGAGGTCCTATATAAGTTCTTCTCACCTGGGTTAGAGTACAAGCCATGGGCAACGGCATGGCTTTCACATCTCCTACTTTTTTCCAAAGAGCCGTTGACGGAGGACTGGAGCCTTCCTGGTACGCATACAATTGATACGTTTCTATATTGGCATGCTTTTCTGTTAGCTGCATAGTCCACGATAAAACCAGTCCTTTATATAAGAAACACAGACATGTAACTTAGAACCACTATTAACTTTCGTTTTTTTTTACGATCCATTTTTCTATCTTTTACATACCTTGCCCTGTAGCGACCTTTGAAATTTTCAAGACAGGTTTACAAGGGGGGTTTTTCGTAGAAAGGTTTGGAGCATAAGGAGCCGGTTGGGGCAGTGGTGCAGGATGCCGAGGTATGGAGTTTACAACCGCACTCGCAAGCGATACTGCAGACGACGAAACGATCGCTATTACGCGGAAATAAAAATTTAGTAAGTCGTTAAACAACTTATCGCACAACTTCGCAAACTCTTTTCACAGTTACCCAAAATTGCTTATCAGAAAGTCATTTTTTCCATTGTGGGTCATTTACGTAAAGGTTAGGTGTAAGTACACTATGCTACTGTATTTCGAGTGCAATTTCTTCCTGAAACTCGCCTTAGAGCTAATCGGCTTGGGCTTTCAGGGCGAAGGATTCGATAGTGAGCTATTGTGATTTGTTAAAAGGTGAACTACAGGAAGATTTGCATAGTATCCGAACGCCTTCATTTTCACGGTGATCTTCAATGCCTATACAAAGCAGTAATGATTGGATCAGACCTTAACACGTTTCAGATCACGCTCGGATATTAAAGCGGATCGTTTGTGGCGTTAACCGGATCACAAAAGACAATATGATCCACGACTACGGATCAATTTTCCCGATTACGATCCCTGTAACTTTACCATGCATCTGGAATCAGGATCCAAGTTACGGATACTATAATCGCAGATCATGACTCGAAGTCCATGATCCGAACTCTAAAACGCTCGTAATAATCGGATCTTGGCCTAAAAAGTGACCACGCAGTAATAGCTCTAAATATCCGGTACTGTCAGTCAGTGGCGTAACCAGGATTTCATTTCGGGGGGGGGGGGGGTTAATATGCAATTTTTTTGGACACTTGGTTATTCTCCTAATTTCCCCATTATAAAATCAAAATTTCGGGGGGGTTCGAACCCCCCCAAACCCCCCTAAATACGCCCCTGCTGTCAGTGCTTCTGTAAAGCTTCTGTAAAGCATAGTTTCCACTGCTTGTGACAGTGACATACAACGGCCACTCTGACGACACATTCACAGAGTGATTTTATCCGCTGGGGAAAAAAAACGGAGACAAACATAGAGGTATGGCTTAAGGGTGAAAGTGGTTATTTTTGTTATTATGGCCAATGTGGCCCTGCACACATATTTTCCGATTGGTAGAAGCAGCTCCAGCATCCACAAAAGTTGAGCTGAGCTCAACTCTCTCGTACTGTAGTCTCTTGTCACCAACTCTGGCCCCGCGATGCGATTGCGCATGCCCGGACCCTGTTTCCTACTGTTACATTACCCAGTCACCAGCAGTGGAAACCACGCTTAATAGAACCACGAACATTACAACATATTTCGGGCGTAATTGCCAGTGTTCCGTATCTTTTGAAAAAGATCCAGATCCGATCCGTTACGATCCGATCATTTGATAGGATCTGTTTGATAGGATTTGCAGTGCTGTTGTGTAATTGATCGGATCGATTTTTCTTCGGAAAATGAAAGATTCACCTCTGACGGTTGTAAAAGTAATTGTCGAACAAACAGAAGCGCTTTTCGGGTAAAAAAAGTAAAAGTTTTCGAAATAACAGTAGCAGTCGACAATGCACCCGCTAGATGGCGCGGATAGACAAAAAGCCGAAGAAGATAGCTTGTGCCGAACGTGTATTAGAAGTGGACTCGCGTAGTTGACACAGGCAGCAGAATTTTACTAGTTAATATGAAATATTATTGAAGTATTTTGCATTTTCTTTCCTTGCAATTCGATGTTATTTACCGCTGCACTTGAAAACAATACGGGGAAAAAAATCGTAAAAGGATCGGATCTTTGATCGGATCGAAAAATGGGGGCCTGGTCGAAACAGCCCAGAAGTCAAAACAGCCCACCTAGCCCAAAACAGCCCAATCCCAAAACAGCCCACCCCTTGACCAAAACAGCCCAACCTCAGCACTGTTAATATTCTATTATCCAAACTACGGAGCAAAATCGCCATGTATAGTCTAAAGTGCTCCTAACTATTTGGAACTACCCTAATGAACCCAACCTAATTGAAATTAACCTACCCTAACTGAACCTAACCTAACTGAACCTAACCTAACTGTCCCCAATCTAAATATTAAATCTCTCTAAATAGTGGAATATAAAACGGTGTTTTCGTAGTATTGTACGATTAAATCTTCGTTCTGAATTATTCCCACAGAGTCCGGGTAATAGTATATTTACAGTGCTAAGGCTGGGCTGTTTTGGGATTGGGCTGTTTTGGGAGAGGTGGGCTGTTTTGACTTCTGTGCTGTTTCGACCAGGCCCCGAAAAATGTCTCGATCCGGATCGGGATCTTCTAAGAATCTCGAGGGAACGGATCGAATTGGATCGGCAGAGCTTGACCAATGATCGAGAAGGATCTGGAACGGCCGAAAAACAAAAGATCCGGAACACTGGTCATTGCAGGACCATAGATCACATCAAGATCCATGACTATGGTTACAGATCGTGGATCGTTATCTAAAATCTGATCAGGTACCTATATGACCGATAGTATAAGATCCACGATCACCGTATCGTATTCACGAACACAGTGCGTAAGGATAGTTTCGTGCTTTATGTGAACGACCGTTAACTTCTTCGATCCGGGTCTAGGTTTTTGAAAAACTTTCGTGTTTCTGTCACATTGAGGAGCGTGGGAAAATGATATTTCAAATTAGTTACACCATGATCTCGAACACGATCACTTATCCGGTACAAATATGTTCCGGAACAGTGAAAACAGAGTACGAAATTTCAACTGGCACTTAAAGTACGGACCCAAACAGGATTCATGCTTAGATTCTCGGACGACGGATCAAGATTCACGTATTCGGATCATAGATCATGAACTGATAGTCGCGATCCGTATTGCACTATGACCTGGGCAGTGAGACTTCTGGTTCACGAATCCGTGAACCATAAGCTAACGTCGTGATCCGTGCCTGATCCCATCTATGACCGGACCGGTTCACGATCCGATCACGGAAGCTTTTTATGCCCATTACTCATTCCAACGAGTCTCCCAACGCAAACCAATTTCGTGCAACTTGAGAAAGTCTCGATTTGGGAATACAAAGTGAATGGCTAGCCTTACTTGTAGTAGGTATCGGGCGCTTCAGAAGAAGCGACGTGCTAACGGGCGTGATAATGCTTGTGGTAGGCATAGGGATCGTCACCATGGGGCGTTTGGTAGTGCCGTTCGTGTTCGGTATGTACACTATCGAGGTCGCCACGCTATTGTTCAGCTTGGGCGAGGACACAGCTTGTAGAATGGATTGATTCAGATTCTTTTGAGCAGCACGGGACTCTTCACCTGTCAAGTCGATGATCTTCGGCCGGTTAGGCGAACTGCCCGCGGTCGGCAGCGTTACTTTGTGAACCGTCGTTATATTCGAATGGCTGCCCGGCACGGGGGCCCTATGTAGTATGGCGGGGTTCATTTGAGCGTTCAAATTGGCTAACAGTGATTTATTCATGGCTAAATGTGTAGTACCGACAGGCAGCGCTGTCGGTGGTCGAACGGAAGTTAAAGGCGTACTGGATACAGCAGGTTTGGGAATACCGGCGTTTGAGGCTAGCATAGACGCGTATAGTTGTTTGACGGGAGATCGGGACGCTGCGTTTTGGGAGGAGCCCCGCGGCGGGACTTGAGCAAAGGCAGGGTGAGTGAAGGAAGTCTGCGACGGCGGAACTTTTGGTGTGAACTAAAACAACGATTTTCACATTAACATGTACACAAAGGCAATGGAAACACTTACTTGAGGCGCCATGCGTATGGGTACGACCGGCTTCGTGGGAGGAGGTGCTACCGGTGACAAAGACGGTGGTCGCTGAATGGCCTGTGGCGGACGACGGTACTAATTCAATCATGTAAAAACAAGCCAATAGTAACAGAATTTAGACAGTTTTACCTGTTTCGCAGACTGACTAGCGTTAGGGCTCGTAGCTGGCAGAATTGGTCGATGTTTGGAAGGGCTAGTAAGAATTTTGGAAGAAATGGCTGTGGTGTGATGGTTCGACTGCGACTTTGGACGTGAAACCTGTATTTCACATTCGAAATTAAATTCATGTACGCAATTAATGACGTTAACCGGTCATTACCAAGTTCACTTGCAGTGCGACGGACCGTGTGATCCGTACTGGCAACACCGGTTGTTTGTCTTTATTCTGCTTGGTATCGGCCAAGTACCGGCCTACAGCCGTACTCAGATTGGTAACCTATACAATGAAAATTTTCTTAATGCATATGTGATCCCGTTTCACACGTAGGTAAAGTATAGTGTATGAAACACTGGGGTGAAATTATTAAGACTTGTTTTCAATTTGATTCGACATCGTCAACTCTTAAATGCTTTGTATAGACTCGGCAATTTACTTCTTATTGGATGTCCACTAACTTGAAGAACAGTCATGAATTTGAAACGACTCATTCTAAAAGATCATTCCAATCGCCTGGTATCCATTATTACGAGCTGTACCTGTGTTTGCATCTGCTGGATCCGTGATTTCAGCGTGGTGATTTCTTTCTCACCAGCTTCGGCTCGGCGGCGAAACCCCGCGCTAGCTGAGCGCTCTGTGATCATTTCTACCATCTTCCTGAGAAGGAGATCTTCCAATTCCTATGCCCAGATTCAACACATTAGCTCCTTGCAACTCATCTTTGCAGCATTTAACGTTCATGAGTTACTCTAAATTTACCTTCCTAGACAATTTCCTCATCGCGTGGGCGATTTTTGTCACATCCTTCAGGTTTTCCTTATCCTCGGTCTTTTTGATCGAGGATATTTCATCTTTTGCAACTAGAGCGACCGGCTTTACTTCAGGCTTAGGCGTCAGCACCTCTGCTTTTCGCTCAATTATGGAAATCTCCTCCACTTCCTCCACTTCCACCAACAGCTTTTCCTTTTTCATCTTCTTAAGCTCGACAGGAGAAATTGCCTCCGCGCTTTCCTGGTCGCTGGGATGGGCTCGTTTGCACGAGCCGTCAACTTTGACTTCAGTGATTCCAGAAGATTCAACTGTTGATTTCTCCGTTACCGTCTCGGTGACGGTGACTTGGGCTTCAGAAGCATTTGGTGTTTGTTCACCTAGTTCTTCCGCCTCATCTTCCGAAGCTTCCGCCTTCTCATTCTCCGAATCGGCCGATTCTGGTGGAGTTCCAGCGCCAGGAAGGTCGGCATCCCCATTAGGTATACTTGCATTGTTGCTGGGTTGAGCACCGGTCAAAAGTTTCCGACTCTTTCGGTGTTGTTTCTTATATGTCCATACTTCTGTTTTCTTCTTGCGTTTCTTCAAAGTAATTTTCAAAGGGGCGGGTAATGAGATCAAAGCGTCTTCCTTGTCCGTATCTTCGGTGATGCACAACTGGCCATTTTTTTCCCCCGCAGCAGCCGACAAACTGGCGGGACTTTCTGGTTTACACACGTAATTAGAAACTAGTTCCGGCGTCCTCGGTGGCGGCAAATCGATAGCGGCACTGTTTGAGGAAACTGCCACGTTTTCTTTACTTTTTACAGGGCCTGGGGTTAACGTTGCGGGAGAGTCGTCGTCTTCCAAGTCTAAAGTCACTATTTCTTCCTTTCTTTCCATGACAGCGTCGTTTTTTCACACCTATTTCCAATTTAATTGTTTACTCTTGGTGCCTTAAATTTTGGTATCGATATGTACATAAGTATCGGGAGATGCACTAGTTTCAATCGATACGAAACTTGGTGGACCTTGCCGCGGCTTCGGCGGATAGGTCCGAACTACTTTGGAAGGCAGGATGCGTTCCCCTAGTGCCTGCAGGAACATTATTCGTTTCAAGTTCCTGTTGTGCGTTGGGCCCCTCCCCCTTTTCCTGTAATAGGCACGCTCGTCAACACCCGGGTTTTCGAGAAGTCGCGCAATGACCCGAAAGCTTGTACTAATTCTCTTGTGCAATTCTCTACAATTACATTTACACATATAAAAAGCTTCTATAAACGTTCGACGAATGTAATTATGTACGTTTATGACTACTTCTATGACTTGTTCTCGTTTTTGCTGTGTTAATCGGAATAAACATCAACGAGAACTTCACTCGCATGTTTTGATAAGTTCTAAGCAAATCCTTCTACAGCGTTCGTTATTTAAGAATTATCGTGGGATTCCCCGTGGTCCGTTCCACGTTAATTTTGTCGAAACCAATTGCAAATGAAGAGTGCTTTCCTACGATACCGTGACACTTTCCAACGTGGAAAGAATGACAGTGAAAATTCGAAGCCTACTGTATAATACTTTTATAACTTTCTCTTAGCCAACAGCTTCACCTGAATGGAGGGACACCCAATGACGGCTATATATATATATATATTCTATAATTATTTAATAAGGTTTTTCCTTTAAAAGTCTGGTATTGATTAAAATGAAAATCCACCTGGGCTCAAGGTCACTACAATTATTATTAAGAATATGATTGTCTATATGTAATCATCAAAAACTGCATCATAAAATAATATTGGTAAAATGTGCAAAGGAAAAAATTCGATTCACGTCGAACTTTTCTACGAGACGTCGCATATGCAGCGTACACATGACGGACAATCTATTTTTGACATAGAGTAGAATAAAATAACTTTACTTTCTTTTATATTGTACATTACTATTATTGATTTGTTTTATTATTTTTACTCCTTATTAATATATGTACACATCACTTTTGTTGCTGCGAAAGAGATGTTTGCCTATCTAAATTATACGCAAAAGACGTAAGCATATACAGCGCGTGTCACTGAGTTCTGCTTTTTAGAAATAGGTTAGAAAGCGCCACAGCCTTTGGCAGCGTCTCTCTTCAAGTCATAGCCTACCAATGGCCTACTCTGTGATCAACGTACAAAAAGACCTCCATTACTTTTCACTATATTTTACCACGAAACGAATTCGATTTGTTCCTAATATAATTTTTTACTTATCTGTCATTTTCAATAAGATTATTAACACTTTACACTTTACCAGGGGTTACGAAATCTTCCCGTTACGAAAAAAACAACAATCTAATATGGTCTATCCTGGGAAGCAGGTTTTATAGCTAACCATTCGTAGAAGCATAGTGTTATTCAAACATTCTACAGGATTTACTTACTAGTTACAACTTGCAAGTTAATCAATTCGGTATTTTGAAAGAAACAGTGTATATTTAAATTTAAGTTCATTCGTTTCAATTTAACGTAAGTCAATTCACTTAAATGTTTGCATCGTAACCAAAGTCCAATCTCCAACACTTCGGCTTTTTAAAAGTTGTAAACCATGAAAAGAAGAACGCTTTTCAAACTTTGCACATTTTTGACACCTGATACAAAACTGCAAAGTTTGACTAGAGCTGACAGAAGTCAGGACATGAGACGATGGGTCACTTTAGCTCGGTAGGTCATATCCGGTTGTTTTACTCTACTGCGACTTTCCAGCATTTCAATGGATACGCGCTTAGCACACAAAATCTATTTCTGAATTGCAGCTGAGAGGAGTACTTCGTGTTAATTAAAATTGCAAGCTGTTTTGAAACATAGCGACATAAATTTCTCTTAATACTAGTTGAAGACCTATCCCCATGTTACTGCTGTTTTTACAATTTTATGTGCCTTTCTGGTTGTGTTCGATCATACGTGAAAATATATGGTAGCGACCCTTACTAAGAAATGGACTAGACAGTCCAAACGTGCTTTCGTAGGAAGGGCGAATTGCTGCAGAAACGAAGTTGCCTGGGGCAGCATAGGGCTATTTTTTTACATGTGAGCTATACATATTTGTAAAAATTTCGCAAACACACGCTTTAAATCTAGGATTAATGGTCGCTGGTAATTTCTACTACTGCGACCCTGACGTGCAAACATTTGCAAATAGACAAGGTTTAGATTTTGAGGTTACAAATGACGAAAAATAGGCATACGTACCTATTAGAGGTCTCTGTGGCAGAAAAACATAGAGTGACGCTAAACGGGCTTATCGAGGTTTTTATTTTGCAATATTTGTCCAATGTACAAGTCACTAGTTTCACTCCTTGTGCAGCTAGAGCTAAGGGGTGAATGGGCCCTAGCCTGCTCTTGGGCTTCATGCCCAGACGGATAACTGTCTAACCGAGAAGGGGGGCAAGGGGGCGACGAGTGATCGAGTAGTCGCGCTCAATGCAGTTGGCCGCCTACCGTTGCCTTCACCATGCTATACTACCGCATTCGAATACCCTAAGGCAAGCCTTCCCGATAGTGCGCCTTGGGACAAGGCTTGTTCGTAAAAAAATATTTTTTTATGTAAGGGATTAGAAATCACTTCGATAAAGGAATAAAGTAGCATTGCCATTTAATATGACGTCTTATAGTATACTGATGTCTAAGTTCGCCTCTTCGAACGAGGAGTCTTCTGACTTGCGCAAAATTTGGCAACACTTAGGATATCATGGACAAAGTCTTGCGTGAAGATAAATAAGAAACCACAACTTAAAAACGAGTTCGTCAGGGCAAAAGAGTCAATTGTCCAGCATTGGCAAATACCATTTCGCCTGAACGTAGTTTTGTCTCGATGAAGCTAAAGAAAAGCCTCTTTAATCCGACACAAAACGGGATAGAGTTTACTAAATTATCGAAACGGTCGAATTACCCGACATGTGTATAAAAGCACATAACGTAGTATGACATGTTTCTGCAAGTCTAGCACACTGCACCAATATTTTGTAGGCAGAAGTCGTACACATGCTTGATCTTAATCTTCAAATGAGTAACGTGTTCTCAACGAGTGAATATCTATAATAAAGTGATTGAAACTTGCCAGAGTTGCCTTAACCTTATCTAACTCGAACTATTCAAGCTATCGGATGAATAAGTTGTATTCAATTCTCTACTCCTCTACTCGTGTATTCACCAGTTGTTCAGTTTTCCGACCAGTTGTTCCATAAAGCCGTTTTCATTATCACTCAACGCGACCTACATTTTTTAATTTGCATAATTATGCTGGAAGATTACCAATGCATCTAACAATGTGTTGGATGTCTAAATTAAGTGTCAGAAAAGTTTAACCTCACGTGCGAAGTGCTTAGATCATGATGCACGAAGAATGTGCAACGGAGTATTATCTCTAAGCTTTGAACCTTTGCTTCGCTTTTAAGACGCAGCTGTGTACGGCGGTCCCTGCACTCGAAGCCAGACAGGAAGGTCTTAGCTCCTCTTTCCCCATTCTATTTATCGAGAAGTCGCGCGCCCATGGAGCCTTGGGTTCTAACCCGGGCCAGAGAATGTCATCCAGGACTCCCTCCCCAAGGCCGCCGTCGGGCATTCTAAGGATGTGTTCTGCGTTGTGCAACGAACCAGGGCGCCCCAGAATTGAAGCCTGGTGGCCCCGGTCGATTCTCGAAGTTCATATTTGTTGCCTCTGCATGATTTAACATTTCACTATACTGTTTCTTAATACTATTCATAAGTAGTTCGTTTCGTAACATTTACTAGTTAGACTTTCCAGATTGTGGTCAACTTAAAAGGTTGCGAAATGTTGAGATTTGAGATCTTTTGGTTGCTAAAGCATAAAAGCATCGGACCTATCCAGTCCCACGAGCTAAAAACGCGCGGGATGTTTTAGGGGTAGGTATATTGATCCAGTGATCCAGCGAGTATCAAAAGACGCAACATTGATTAACGGAATCACCAGTACGTTACTAAAATTTTGACACTCGTCGAATCTAGTTATGTTCTCTTCGTAATAAGGCGAGTACATAATTATATTTGCCTTGTAGTCTAACCTTAGCCTAGCAACAGAAATCGGTGCTATGGATTTTGTTTGAACTATTGTACAAGGGTCCCGTTTCGAGATACTTCTCTCTCTTCTCGAGATGCAGAGTAAACCCTTGCCTCACCACAGGGCTGAGTCATTAATCGTAGTTTGTAAATTGACACAACTATCTCTATATGTGGACAAAAATGGAGCAACCTTAATCATATGAATTCTAACAACCAACTAATCGAATATATCACTATGCGGTTCCCCGGTCTACGCGGTACCATCCCTTTTACTTTCTTTTCCGCGACTCGTTCACATAAAGGGGCTACGTTGTTTTTCTTACTGGATGGGTTTCTTTTAAAGAATCTGTCTTCAGTACGTGGGAAAAGGCTGGAAACAGGACTCACATTTAAACCTCTTTGTGAACTGTAGCTTTCTAGTTTTTTTCCCTTGATCACTTAACTGTGCTATATCAATCCTCCAGCCCCCAGAGTCGGAGGTGTCGGAGAATACTATCTATGTATCAATGATTCACAAGTGCAGTTTCTGTAGCGATCCTCGTGCCTGAATTAAGCCAACCGTAGAATTCCATAGTTATTGGTTATGGCGCTTAGATTTTAGCACGAGTGCCTATCAGTCGTTTGTAACCTAGTACAACAAAGCGTTGTATATGAAGTTCCATCAAAGAACTCTTCCATCGTGAAACCCAAACGGCCGTTTAGGAGTTCAACTTTAAATATCGGTGAATGATGTTATGACGAGTGCAAAAGCTCCTAACTAAGCAGTTATCTCATGTAGATAAGACTTTGCCTTTACACTTTGGGCATTCTCTCATGGAATCACTTGAGGTTGACGTTGATTTTTATTCAGGTCACTTTGAAAATTAGTGGGCCTGGTCAGCGTTTCAAAGGTCGCAAGTGAGAGTATTTTTGTGGAAAAAAAAATACGCACCGTGATGATGGATTGTTCAGTTTAGATCAGGAATCATTTCTCGATCCCTTGTTCTAAAAACATTGCAAATTCTCTAAGGTTGATAACAGATGTCAAATGTTTTTGTTGCTATTGGCGTTTATGTAACGATGGATCAACTTCAGGAGACAACAGGAAAACGCTACTATAACAATAGAGTTTGGTAGTCAACTTTCCAGTTTTACATAATAGTGTATTACTTCTTACATTGAAAAACGTGCACGGGGTCAATGCGCCAGCTCGTGTCTCGCTTTGCATCCGCTTTTTTCTATTAGAAGTATAGGGTATCACCGTTGCTACCACGTTTTTACGTAGCTCGAGGGTTTTTAAAGCTTCTCGCTGGCAAAGCGTGGAGGGCAGCAAACTTTCCGCGGCATCCCACCAGGAAACCTTTGGCCAGGGGTGCCCAACCATACCAAACTCTCCAGCGTTGACGATGAAAAGTGTTGTCGAATTGGTGTTTCGGGAATTTGCAAAACAAATTGCCGATTGTATTGGTAATTTCCAGACTCGCAGCGTGTACTCTATTTGGTAGCACTCGATATTCGTTATTTTGAGCTCCATCTCTTTATAGACACTATTATATTTCGTGGTTTTGGGAACCGCGGACGGAATATGCGACCGCTTTCTTTATTCGGAGCTGGTCGCGGGTCGAGCAATTCAAGAACACCCCAAACCATTATATTTTCCTTCAAAGATTATCCTGGTATATCGTTTAATATCGGAATGTTTTTACAATATCACAATATATTGACTGCATATCCAGAATCAATGCAAGAGCGAAAACAACAAAGCCTGAAGGCGTGTTAGAATAATAAGCCGTGGAATATCGTTTTGACTGCAGCTAATAACGACAATGTGTCCCTTCGATAAATCGCCTTACATATATATGAGATCGCGAAAAGCATAACACGATATCGCTTTAATAAATGGAGGAAAATCCGAGCGAAGAACGAGGACTAGTTCACGATCATTAAGGAAGTTTCCCAGAGAATGTACGCGTCAATGGACAGAAATTTTGGAACAGAAGAGGAGTTCAAAATTACTGCCGTTTCTTAAAAGTAAATATCTGCAAAAACAATGCAACGCTGCCGAATAAGAAAGGCTGAAGCTCCATTCTGCCTCTGCGCCGACGGCGTATATCAAGACCTCTCACACATCTTTTTTCAGTGTAGATGGCTCAATAGATTAAGGGCAATACTAATAAGAGATCTTTCAAAACTAAAATTACACTTCAACGCAGAATCTTTTCTTTTCAATTTCAAAGCTTTCCCATCAGTTGTCACCTTCATTACAAATGCAACTAATATCTTTAAAGAAAAGACGACCACACTATAGGTCACTGTAGTTGGTCGATGTGTTTTTTAAGTTACTTTTTCCATTGTACAATTTTGTTTACTACTGAAATAATAAAAAGGACTAGCAATGAGCAGATGCTCACGCTGGATAAAAAAACAAACAAACAAAACAATGCAACGCTGTAAGTGACTCGACTCAATTCGCACGATGTTAACTGGGCTGCGCAGTGTTGTCAGGTTTCACAACATATTGCGTCTGGTAGAATGAGTTTTCCTTTACTTTATATCTACGCGTTCGCTTTCTGTGACTCGTGGAAGATTAGTTTCGAGAAGCGACGGCTAAAAATTTACTCGTTGATTTATATCTGGTGGTTTGTTCACAAATAATGTTTAGATTTGTTTATTGGACATTTTAGTAGGAACACTAAAAAAATAATAAAACACGACATTTTACCACATACTAAATACAATAATGAAACACGAATTATATAGGAATACAATGCAACAAGCTTAATATAGGCTCGGGACCGGACGATCAATATTCAAAAATGCGGTTTATTCAAATATCCGGTCTTGCCTATTTAGCATGATAACAAAAATAGGTATTGAAGGAGACAATAGTAAATTTTTACTATCCTGTATTGATATTAATTTGTCGTATAAATATTTAAATATATTATCCTATATTGATATTGAATTTATTTATTAGTTTTTAATATTCAGCAATTCTTAGAAATTGAATCCTGTCTGTTTCTTTTAAAGGAGATTTAACATTTTCACTCGATGAACTAGAGACAAACTTGTGTTCTTTCCTTTGGACATGTTTGCCATACTCCTTTAATTTGTCAACTGTACATAAACTCGGAAAAACGGCTTAATTTGTACGGCGTCAACGGTGAAAGGCAGAGGCGTAACGAGGGTCAACGGCGCCCAGGGCAACGGGAAAATCAGCGCCCCCCGCCCCCTCGTTTTACGCTAACTTGTCATGTATTGTGACAGTCAAATTTCTTTAAGTGGCACCAATTAAAAAAGTATAAAATACTGCAAATGTTTATCAAGTTGTATTTTTAGGTAAATTCCCACGCTTTAATACGTGTCACTTTCAAACAGCTCACTTGATATATTTTTTACCCAGATATATTTGGTAGGATGTTCATTACTGCGCGAGGATTTGCAACAAGTTTCACGTGATTACAGAAAAGTAAAATCTTATAATAAAATCCAATTAAGAATTTGCAATGAACATATATAAAAAAATTTGGGGGCAAAAATCAGACCTTACGTTGAAATGCTACTTTTCTGGCTTTCTCCTAAGCAAACTTGTCTATTATGTCGTCCAATTCATCCTTTCGGTCTCCTCTCGTTCAATGCTAAGTAAAGCTAAACAGGACAATCTTTCTTGACTCATTGACGCCCTCAGATATGACAAAATCAACTTAAGCTTATCGAAAGACCGTTCACAGCTGGCAATCGAAATCGAGATCGTAAGCATAATCTGCACAGCAGTTCTGACATTTGGAAAAACATCTTCGTCGCCATACTGAACAATAAATTCGAGTAATTCAAGAGCGTTAGACACTGGAACTTTGTCCGGTTTTTGTGAAGCATTCTACAATCTAGTATTTCCTCGTAGAGTTGAGATCCTTCGATATCGGTACTGCTAATAATTTCATAGAAGAGGAATAAACTTATTCCCTAACTTATAAAATAAAAATAAAAATGTGCACATACCAGGTGGTCGGCAAATTCTGTTGAAACTGTTTGACTTTTTATACTTTTTTCTCACTAAGTCACTTAAAATTTTAAATTCTGAAAGAATTCTTCCAGTTATCCTTTTCTGTTTCTCAGTTCTTTACCGACTAAAAACCAGATCGTCCTACCCGTCAATCTGAACCAATTCTCAACCCGTATCGCCAACGTCGGGGTTCACGTAGGTTGACATCCTAGGACAGGAAATGAAAAGGAGCTAATTATTCCAAGAAGCTGCCATACGGTCACGTCGGATCGGTCGCTATGCGGAATCCTTCAGCATAGCGACCGATTTTTACAAAAGAAACCGCGAAAAAGTGACAGACGACAGAATGTAGATTGAAGCAAATATCATTTTGCATGAAAATGGCGCCCCGTCAAACTGGCGCCCAGGGCACGAGCCCTGCTCGTCCTACCCTCGTTACGCCCCTGGTGAAAGGTTCCAAGATAATAGTGAAGGGTTTTAGCTTTCTTTGGGACATAAAACCTTTCAAATGTTTCGTGGAATATTGCGGCTTCCAGGTGTCAAAAGGTTTTTGCTAGATCCGTACTCAAATAAATGATGTTATTTAACTTTGTAAGGTACACAGCGGGGCTATAAAAACTTATGCGATTAAGCGGTTTTATTCAATTATCCATGATTCAATTAAGAGGTTTAGATTTACATATAATTAAATGGACTTAAAACAAGAGCCTCAAATTTTATTTAATTATGCGGTTTATTCAAATAACCGATATTCAATTATGTGGGTTGCACTGTAAATAAAAACAGCAGCGAGAACAAATATTTCATTCTGCTTAGGAAACTAGCTACATCCGGTTCCGCCCAGGCGAAACATGGAAAAAGAAACGAATATAGCACGGAAATAAGCGAAAGCCTATGTTAGTTTTCGAAAAATAATAATAACAATAAAAAAGCAGCCATTTCAGCTTTTTATAGTTTTCCCGTGTTACTTTTGTTCGTCTCCAGTGATTTTATTTTTTTCAAAAATGGTTTACGTGTTATTCCGAAGCTTTGGTATTTTACAGGATTTACATGTCTGTTTTTTGTCATTTATATTGTATATTTGAAAGAAAAAAATATTACTGTGGCTCATCATTGTCCGTATTCCCTGCAATGAGCCCTTGGTCACGTCTGCCTTTCTCCTGCGCGGAATTTCACGAGTTAGCAATTTTTTTCTGTACCACAGCGACGTCTTCATTGCTAGTAAATGCAGGTGAATGCTAACATTACTACTAGAATTGATACAATCGATTCGAAACGCATTCATGTACGACAAAGTACCGTTCTCGGTTTTTTCGTTTTATCCTACTCATTCCTTTCTTGATTGTTGTTACTGCTGGGATTTCTTCGAGTGAATTTTTAAAACCATTTAGTACCGGTCTACTCGGTCTAGTCTTTCTAGTCTTGCGTGAAACCCTTTATTAATGAGAGACCTAGTCTCCCAAAGTTTATGGCAAAGATTTTTGCGAACAGTAGCTTCTGTCACGATATCGAGTTTATGGAGCTGTTACTATGCAAAAAAGCGCGCATCGATTAGCTTCCAAGTTTGCAAGTAGCATACGCCGTTCCAGCTGAAATTATTGAAGTGTACATGACTACGCAGGACACCATTGTAAGTAACTTGAATTCTGTGAAACTATAAAAAAGATTGCTTGTGTAGACTCTGCCTACCCGAACTTACTTCTGGAAAAACAGCTGTTATTTTAAATCTCTAGTTGATCTTGTTTAACTCCATCGTTACCGTTGACCAAATCGTTTATCGATAGCTCATATACCGGCACTCGAAGGATCATTTCAGTTCCCGATTGACTATAATAATAATAATAATAATAATAATAATAATATTTCTTTAAAAAAATCAAAACGATGTGTCATTTTTGTTGCAAAGCAGGAAAAGCGAAAGAAAGCCCGTTTATGGAGCTTTTGGCTTCCTAATGGTGACGAGTTCGTAGCATTTGATGGCTACGAATTGCTTAATGGCAGTCATGGACCGCCTTCAAAGTATGCTGGGCTATGGTGGGCCGTAAAACGACTCTCATTCGGGCTTTCAGTACGGCGTACGACATAGCGAATATAGACATATAAGAAAGAAAAGACGCCAAACAGGCGTGTTCACTTGATTACCCCGGAGGTCACTCTGGCTAAAACCCTGAACTTCGTACAGTCGTTTTCACTTACCAGTCAGTTGACGGTAAGACGCCTATCAGTATGAGTCCAAGAATAAAAGTTAGTTTTGCCTTCGCTGTTGCGATATTTAGCTCAGTTTGGGGAGATTTGGAAGGAGTAGGTCTCCTTTCGCAATTTCAAACATGCAAATCCTTGAACCAAACCCTCGTGATCAACGAGACGAAAAATATATTAACTCCGATGCACTGCAATACGCTTTGCGTATCAATTGCTGGATGCCTTGGAACACTCTGGATAAGTAAAATATGTGCAATGTAGATTGAAAGTTATAAAAACAAAGCGAATTCCTGCATAGTGTACATGTCCTACACTGTGATTTTTTTTGTAAATTTACAATTGCAGCAAAAAAGGACTTTACTGTAAAAATACTTTAACAATGTTTTTCTACAAAATATTCGTGGTTAAAAAATCAGTTTTGTAAGTATTTTTACAGTGAAATCCTTGTATTTTTTGCTGCACAACGAATCATTGTAAATTCACAAAATATTTTTTGACAGTGTAGTATAGACACTTTGCACAATTGTTGATTTTTTCCTTCCCTAGATACTTCGCGTAATTGCGGTTTTTTGGTTAATACGACTTTGCCTGGTGGTAGCATACCAGATTTGACAAAAGGCGTGGCTTTTGTTCGAAATCAGACAAGTTGTCGAAACATGTCTGCCGGCTTGGTTCCTTCAACTGCTCCGTTGGTGTTCAATAGTACTGCTGGGAAGTTAGTGGGTATCACTAACAAGTCATCCTGCGAGGCTTCTTCCTTTGCGTCGGCGACGAGTTTTCTTATAGGTTTTCCTCCGTGCAGTGCTCTAGCTTTTGTTATTAAAGATTATTATCAGAGCAACGAAAGTTTAAGCAACAAACCTGAATGGCGGTACGACCTCGTTAGTACATGCATGATTGTTTCTGTTGCGTTCGAACAAGAACTTGCTTCAAATCAAAATACATCTGTATACGTCTTAAGATCATTAAATGATCCTAGAGATAGCACAACTTTATGCTACGCACAACATGTTGATCTACCCCTGATAAGTACAGAAACATTGTTCACTTGCGTCCAAACTCTAGTTGGTCGTTATGTTCTCATTACAAGATCCACTCCTGGTATGTTGCAGTTTAAAGCCACAAGTATCAACGGTGCGTGTTCGTAATGAGTTAACCTTACACTGTAAGAAAACCCCCCTTTTAAAGGGTGAGAATACCTCCGAAAATCGCGTTCACAGGGATGGGGCTTTTTTATCCCCATTATTCCGTAATGGGGGAACGGCCCAAAAATCGGAGATTTTAATACCCCGAATATTAAGGCATTACAACACCAAAGTTTATTATATCAAATGCCAATAAATAAGCAATATTTATTT
>JAHZNP010001452.1:0-19671 GCA_020615345.1 Triops cancriformis
ATCTGCAAATCTCGTTTCATGTGAGTTTGCATTGTTGTTCGTGGCACTTGCAGCTCTGCGGCTCGTTTCCTTGTCGATTTCATCGGTGACCGAGTTAATGACTCAGCAACAGCAGCACAAGACTACTTTCGAGTGGAAGGTCTGCCACTTCGGGGCGCGTCTTTCACTAATCCCGTACCGAAAACCTTTTTCTCCCATCTAAGCAAAATAATTCTGTTTGGTGATGGCTTCTTAAAACGAGTTACGAAGCCTTCCATAATGTTTGTAATGTTTTTTCCTGTTTGTGGCCGCTCGTGGACCCACACAGCGGCAACAAGCCTTTCCTCCACCGTGTAAATACTCGTATCGGTCATGACCCTCACTCGACTAAAAATTCATTGTTGCCTTTCACACAAGGCCCGAAAGATGTCTACCGCAGCGGTTACGTCAAGATATGAGTCCCGAACGTAGGGAGACTTAAATCGAACGTTTTCCTCGCGCCAATCTTTTTTTACAAGCAAAAGAACCCAGGTGTAATAGGACTTTCGGGCCACCCTGTATGTACTAAGATTGGCATACGACCTATTGTTGCCCCCAAGGAAGGACTTTCCATGAGAAAAGGGGCAAGAACGATCAGGGAAAAAAAGACAGACCAGAGAAAAATCCGCCAGTCTGATTGAGCCTAAACGGCTGTGCGTGGAATTCCGTCGCTGCATCGGGGACATCTGGATACGAATTTGCGGATCGTCTGCCTGCCTTTCAGGGCCCAGTATTGGGCCCGCATTTCATGCAGCGTTCTCTCGTGCGATGCTTAGTGTAAAGTTTCTTGTGCGTTGATGATCAGCAGGCGTGCAATCGCAGAGTCGGGGTCCAAAATTATTGGATTCTTCATGTCGTACTGCAATTGGCCTTTCTCCAATCTCCCATGGCAGCGCAACATACCTTGGTCGTCGAGGTATGTGTAACAAGGCTCTTTTATGAGATTAAAGAACACTTGGTTGAAGGTTACTAAATGTTTATTGTTCACTTATAACAAATGTTGGACACGGTAACTGCGGCGATAACTGCAAGGGCTACGCTTCTAGTGGTAGGTGCTGCTTGGATTACTTCTGCCAGCTCTGGAAGACCCTGGAAGACCCCGGGTCCGATTCTTCTTCATCCTTTTATACTAGTCACATATAGGCTATTCATTATGGGCCTCGAGATTCAGCGTCGGCACCCAAGACCGTAGCCTTGGAACGAGGTGCTTCCGCCTCACTATTAGGCCCGTTGACAACAATTAATGCTCGGCTTATCTTTTGGGGTTAGTTTGCTTAAGTGAACAACATTTACTTGAACGGTTGGGATACAACATGTCAATTCCTTGAATCGTTTACTTAGGCCTCTCGTTATCTTGTTTTGAGTTTTCCGCGCTTGTAGTATTTCTATGTTTTCTAATTTCACTACCCCTTTAGATTCCTTTACCCTTTGAAGAAGTTGCCGTCCCGGCAACACATTACAAATTTAGACTTGGGTAGTTGGATCCGTGCACGGGTGCCGTTGGTACCACTCTGGGAGGTGCATGGTCGGGAATTATTTGTACATTTACAGCCGGTTGGAGTGGAGCAAGTTCTACATCGTCTGAGGGAACAGTGTTTCTGTTGCTATTACGTTTCAAGCATTTCTTAAAAACAGTGACACAAGGTGTGACTTTTCCGATAACCAAAAGGATTAACAATGTGATTATAGTAATAACGGTGGTATATAGTAAACTTTTAAGGTAAGTTGACATCTGAAACATTCCATCTAATTTGCTTTTAGATTTAACATCGATGACCAAATCGCTAATTGTGTTTGCTGAAGTCTTGTCGACCGATTGCATCAAATCCATAAGTACATTTAAATTTTCTTGGCTTTCGCGATGGTGTGCTGGATTAATGTTATTTAGTAGGTTGAAGAGAACAGTGTCAATCGTGAGGTTTAAGTTAAGTGCAAGGTGATATAATTGCGGGAGTTTTGTCGTGTTAATTTGTATCCAGTCGTTATTTTCAAACTTGTGAGCTTTTCCATTGAAATTTACAATACCGGTTTGCCAAAAACAAGGTTTGAACGGATAAAGAGTTAAACCGTCCTTACCGATTGTGTAGTTCTTGAATATTCGTTGCGGACCACAAGGTGTGATTTCAGCATTAAATTCGACGATTTGAGGCAAACATTTTTGGAGCAGTTCGGTTTGTCCGAACGGTGTTTTGCAGTCGTGATATCCAAGGAGCTGGGCAGCTAGGAGACCGCTAAATTGTGCAATTAATGGTATGAGGGCTGCCTTACTTTTTGCTATTTGACAAGTTAGTTGATCAATGTTTTTGATAATTTGGACGTCTCTCATAGTCATACTTTCTTCGATAAATTGTAAATGGGCTGCGATAGCCTGAGGGATCTCCTGAGGTATCTCATTTGTTTGGTGTGTCGATCACAATACAATGGTTCTGTGTTTTCATTCGTTGCTGTGGTTTACAGACAATAGTTAAGTGATGGGCAGAAACAAATCCATCTTCGTAAGTTGCATTTAGTATTCCAAAAGGTGATTAAATGGGGCAATCTGGGCAAGGTTTATGCAGTATAATTTCTTCCGTGAAACATCTTAACGAGGTGTATGTTTGCGTTGTCATCCATATAGCGTCTCCTGTAGGTGGTTTGTCATAGGTCCATTTTGTACCGTCTCTGTACATTTTATTTCCGTTGTATGTCAATGTTTGGGCTAAGTGTACACAGTCGTCTGCAGTCGTGTCCTTAGATTGCTTTGAAGTCGTGGAGTCGTGTCCTCCGAAGAAAAATTATTCTATTTTCAATTGTTGCAGCCATTGTCCACATGCAAAGCCTTTAAATGTTTCTGAGGGGAGTATGTCTTTCGTCAGTATATAATTTACTGTGAGGGGTGTTACGGCTACGTTTCGTGGGGCGCAGTTTGGGATAGTATGAAAATCAACAAAGTTTATAGAAGAAGGATTCGTGCAGTTGCAAATAGTGGTTTTGATGGGAAAGGCTAGAGGAAGTATTGAAGCTGCTACCCAAAAGAACAAAATCTATAGGTAATATGAGCTATTAGCCATTTTGTTCTCTCATACAATCGACACTACGGGTATACATCAACCATAGGTGGTTTACTAAGGGGAATTCTAGTAACTAATAAACTCATTCTATAAAGAAGAACAATCATTGTCATTTATTTATGTTAATCCCACATGGGCTCTTCCGGATGGTTGGATTGTACATATTGTAGAATTTCTGGGATTAGATTTTTTTTAACATGAGTAAACTTATCATAATCTGTCGTGCTCAGATTTCTAAGATATTACGATTGAAATCTCGCCGGGGGGCGAATGGTGTTTCGATTTCTTAGTGTGACTGAAGGTCCTGATAGAGATGGCTGTGAAGCTTCCGTTTTTGTTATTCTTTTAGGGGTCTGAGGCGCTTGTGTAGGGATAATGGGGGGAATAATTGGGGTTTGGAGTAAAGGGGTTCCTTGTTGAGGTGAGAAGCAGGGAGTACTTGCGGTTTGGGCGACAAGACTTGGGGTACGGGGTGTTTGACAGAGCGTTGGGAAGGGCCGTGGTCTCGTCTGGTTACTAGGTATTATTGGTAATGGTCTTAAGGTGCTGTTAGTGGTTGCGTTTGGTTTAGCTGGGGTTAGGGTTTGTTTTGATGCGAGGGGGTGATCAAAGCAAGGTTTTAGGCGATTGACATGAACGAGCTCTGTTTTGTTAGATAGAATGTCCCTGATTCGTACGTTAACAGGTGAAGTGAATTCTATGATTCTATATGGTTCCTAACCATTTTTCGTCTAGTTTCCTAACCAAACCTGGTTTTGTTGCAGGATTTGTCAAATATACTTTTTGTTCGACCTTGTACTGCACGTCTCTTGTGTTTCTATCATAATAGTTTTTTTTTGTCTGGCTGTTGCTTCTCGCATGTTTTTAGTCGCCGTGTCCCATGCATTGTGAAGTCTACATAGCATTTCAGTCGTATAGTCTGTTGCGAGTGCGTAAGTTCGTTTGGGAGGAGATATGAGTGTGTCAATAGGTAGGGTCGGGTCTCTACCATACAAAAGAAAGAAGGGTGTATCTTGGCTGGAAGACTGTGTAGCAGTCCGATTGGCAAAAAGTGCATATGGTATGGACGAGTCCCAGTCCTCCTGTGATTTGTTAACGTAGTGTTTAAGTAAGGAAATTAACGTTTTGTTAAATCGTTCAGTCAAACCGTCTGTTTGTGGGTGGCAAGCAGTTGTGCGGACTTGTTTAATTTTTTAGTAGTTTACAGGTTTGAGCTACCAGCTCTGACATGAAGTTAGTTCCACGATCGTATAGAAGTATCCGAAGAGTGCCGTGGCGGGAGATGATTTCTTCAACCAAGATCCTAGCTTTATGATCTGGGATGGCGAAAGCTTCCGGCCATTTAGTAAAATAGGCAGTGAAGACTGCTATATAACGATTGCCTCTGTAAGTTAAAGGAAGAGGTCCTACGACGTCAACTGCTATTCTTTCCATTGGGGCTGATACTGGGTTTAGGGGGATAAGGGGAGCCGGTGAGATCCGTGTAGTGTTTTTGTGTCGTGCGCAAGATTCACAAGATTTGCAATAATTTTTAATCTCTGCGTACATTTTAGGCCAAAAGAAACGTTCTTTAATTTTCAAGTAAGTTTTTTCAAAAGCTAAGTGTCCGGACAATTGATGGTCATGCAAGGTTTTTAATATTTCGCCTTTCAATGCTTCTGGAATTACTATTTGCTAATTGAGTTGTTTTTCTTATTTACTTGAATATGTGTTAAGATACCGTCATCGCTTATAAATGATTCGTCGATCGTGTATATCCAGAAGGGGTTTTTGGGTTGCTGTGTCGGGAAGGTCGTTGTATGTCAAATAGTGGATAATGTCTTTACAGAATTGATCGTCATTTTGAAGTGATTTTATATGTGAACGGTTGAATGGTTTTGAGTAGTTTACAGTGCAGATTGGAATTCGGGACAATGAGTCAACATTACCGTTTTTTCGACCAGGGCGATATTCTAATTCCATTTCGTAGTCCTTTAATTTAAGGGACCACCTTGCTTGCTTGGATGAACTGTCCTTGTTGTTCATAAGCCATTTTAATGGATTATGATCTGTTATTATTCGAAACTTTCTTCCGTATAGGTAAGGGTGGAAATGTTTTACGGCAAAGATTATCGCTAAAGCTTCTCTTTCTACAGTAGCATACCTAATTTCTACGTCTTTTAGCGCTCTGCTTGCGTATGCAATTACTACTTCTTTTCCTTTGTGATTTTGGCTCAGTACTGCTCCGAGACCTGTGTCTGAAGCATCAGTATATAAAATAAATTGTTGAGAAAAATCCGGGTAGGCCAATATAGGACTACTTACAAGGGGCTTTTTTAATTTTTCGAACGCATTATGTTCTATTTCAGTCCATTTGAAAGCTGATTCTTTTTTAGTGAGTTTGTTAAGAGGTCTTGCAACCGATGCAATGCCAATCCTAGAAATGATCTATTTTCTTTTACGTTACGGGGAATTGGATAATTTTGAATGACTTTTATTTGGTTGTACTGATTGTACTCCTTCCGAGGAGACAACATGCCCTAGGTATTTAACAGAGGGTTTACAGAATTCAAATGTTTTCGCTTTAAGTTTTGGACCTGCGTTTTTGAGTCTTTTAAAAATTTCTCGCAAATGGTCGAGGTGTTCTGAGAATGTTCTAGAGAAGACTATTAAATCGTCTAAATAAACTAGAACGTTTTTAAGTCTTACATTATCTGCAAGAATTTTATCCATCAAACGTTGGAATGTGGCTGGTGCGTTTGATAATCCGAATGGAAGACAGTTAAATTCGTAATGTCCGAAGTGAGTTGTGAAAGCTGTTTTGTGTTTGTCTTCTTCTCCTAGTTCTACTTGCCAATAACCTGAAGCCAGATCCATGACGGAAAAGAATTTAGCGTTACCTAATCTGTCGAGAGTATTATCGATGCCAGGTAGTTGATATACATCTCTTCTCGTAATGGAGTTTAATTTTCTAAAATCTACGCAAAATCTTTGCGTACCATCTTTCTTTTTAACTAATACTACTGGGGCCCCCAGGGGGAAGACGGTGGACGTATAATGTCTCTTTTAAGCATGTCGTTCAAGTGACTTCTGATTACGCTGCGTTGCGATTCTGGTATCCTGTACGGTTGTTGAAAATGTGGTGTTCCTGAAGTTGTTATTTTGTGTTTAACTAATGTGGTGCGTCCTAAATCAGCATCGTCCTTTGCAAAAATTTCTCGAAATTCTACAAGCAGTTGAAGCAAATTTTCTGTATGTGTTGGGTTTACATTAGATAAAATGAAATGTTCTAAGAGTGGGTAATTCGTACTAGAAAGGTCGGGAATTGCCGCAATTACTTTTGCGCTTGCCTCAGTCACCTTTCCTACTACCGTTCCTCGCAGTAAAGTTATTGTACTAGGGCTTTCATTCCACAACGATACGGGAATGAGACCTTTGGGGCAACGAACGAACGTAGGTTCTATCTTAAAAGCCTGTTGCTTACTGGTTCAAATATTGCGTCTGCTCCATTTAGTGTTACCGCACTAAATTTGGCAGTAGAGATTATTCTATTGTGCGCAGGAATTCTAACTTCTTTTTTCTAGCTTTACTTCGCACTTTTTATCTCGTGTGGTCATTGCGCTTACTATATGGGGTCTATCCGGCAGTTTAATTTTCATAGCCGCCCCGTCTATTACAATTCCTTGTTCCTTAATAGCATCCATTCCCAGGATGAAGTCATACGTTAGATCCTTGATTACAAACGTATTTACGTTAAATACTTTTCCTTTTACCTCTAATGGTAATTTAAAACAGCCCGGGATCTCCATTTGTTCCCCGGTCACTGATTGCGGTGACAGGACTGAATCCTGTTGTTCTTTTAAAAAAATTGGATCTAGTAGCTTGAACGCTCTATCATCCATTACTGTAACACACGCTCTTGTGTCAACAAGACATCTAAATGGAATTAACCCTATTCTAATATGGACAAAAATTTTGCTTGTAGGATTTGAAAAGGACTTTCTAATAAATTTTGGCGCCGACTGGCCTTTTCCGAGTGCTGCAGTCAGCACCTTTAGTTTGTCGACCTTGATCTACAGTGTAATGCAACATGTCCCAGCTTATTACATTTGAACCACCGAATAGGTCTGTTGGACCTTTGAATAGGACGCGATGCACGCTGATGGTTAATTGGTTGGGTGTTGGATGGCAGAGGCCTATAACTGTTGTAACTGTTCCTGTAGTTGTAACGGGGGTACTGGATGTAACTACCTGGTTCGCGGGCTCCGTAAGTAGGATTGTACGGAGTAAAACGAACTTTCTTTTTGCGACTTCTAGAGCGGTTATACTGATCCCTGAAAGACGGCTCCCTATCTTCGTAACGTCTAGCTGGTGAGCGACTTTTGCTCCTTTGATTATTGAATGCTAAGGCCGCGACAGGGTCTGCTAACCTTGCGATTTCTGGTGAAATCGAACGATTCGTCTCTAGCCGCAACCGAAACTGCGTCCTTAAAAGTGAGCGGTTGGGCGCTTAGTACATATCTTTGTAGAGTCTGTAGCCTTTCATTTCTTTATCCAACGATTCTTGCGTTACTGGTGGATAGTCCTTTTCATGGGCCCTACGAGTTAACTTTACAATTTGGTCTGCGAAATCTCGAACTTTCTGGTTCTTTTGCTGTGTACAGTTTTGCAATGTTAATAACCTGTGGATTTCCTTGCTGTTTTTCCGAATCTTTCCAAAATAATGCTTTTAAATTCCTTGAGATCTTTAGGCTTTTCTGTTAGGTTATGGTAAAAGGAACGAGCTTCTATAAATTTCATTTTACCTGTCGTAAGTGCTTGATCTGTATTCCACTTAGCTGTTTCTGCTACAGCTTGTTGATCTTGAAGAAATCTTCTAGGTGAATCATCGTTAGACTCTCCAGAAAAATGTTGGAAGCTATTTAGAATCGTTGTGTTTAATAAGGGGGATAAAATGTCGTTTAGTTGGGTAGTTGTGAGATGTATTAAGTCGTTTTGGGATGAAGTGGCTGTCATTTTGAAAGCTTGGGGAAAGAAAATGAGTACTTACGGTTATTGAGTTGGACGGATCGGCTGAAGATTCTCTTCGGAACTTGTTTGTAACCACTGCCACTAGTGTAACAAGGCTCTTTTATGAGATTAAAGAACACGTGGTTGAAGGTTACTAAATGTTTATTGTTCACTTAGTTACAAATGTTGGACACGGTTACTGCGGCGGTTACTGCGGCGGTAACTGCGGCGGTAACTGCAAGGGCTACGCTTCTAATGGTAGGTGCAGCTTGATTACTTCTGCCAGCTCTGGAAGACCTTGGAAGACTCCGGGTCCGATTCTTCTTCATTCTTTTATACTAGTCACATATAGGCTATTCATTATGGGCCTCGAGATTCAGCTTCGGCACCCAAGACCGTAGCCTTGGCACGAGGGGCTTCCGCCTCACTCTATTAGGCCCGTTGACAACAATTATCGCTCGGCTTATCTTTTGGGGTTAGTTTACTTAAGTGAACAACATTTACTAGAACGGTTGGGATTCAACATGTCAATTCCTTGAATCGTTTACTTAGGCCTCTCGTTATCTTGTTTTGAGTTTTCCGCGCTTTTAGTATTTCTATGTTTTCTAATTTCACTACCCCTTTACACATGGATGTAATTTACTTAGACGTGACTTAGCTGGTATTGTCTTTCTTGATTTCAAATTCTCGATTTCTTGATAAAACGAGCCTCGTTGAGCAGCCTTAATGCACCCAGCCAGGGTCTTAGATATATCGTCCGCGTTTAAGAGCGCTTCGTCTTTCCTTGCTGGGAAATTAGGCAATCCCTCTTTTGTCCTCAGCTTGGCCGCATACTTTAAGGTTTTCACATACTTCAGGACCAAGGCTGCTATACGTAGGACAGGGATTAACGACGATCGCTTGCCTAAGATTTCGTGGAGAATGTTGGCACGGCTCGTGCTAATTGTGCCTACCCACGGGCATGGTAACGTTTCGTGGTATTCGGTCTGCTCCGTCACAGACACCATATTAAGACAGAAATCCTTTTCTTCGCGGAGGAACTCGGGTCCTTTGAGGCAACGCTTGATATCGAAATGCTCTGCTGTGACGCTTCGGCTGCAGTGATCAGCTGGATTCAACTTTCCAGGTACGTGGCGCCACTGTCTTGCGTCGGAGCTTTCCAGGATCTCTCCGATCCTGTTTCCAACGAAGGGTTTAAATCTTTTGGTTCGGTTGTACAGGCATTGTAGAACCGCTTGTGAGTCCGTCCAGTAAATTATCGACTCATTGGGAATTTCAAGGCATGGGTGCACGGCTTTTGCCAGACGCACTCCGATGACGGCAGTGGACAACTCGAGCCGTGGAATCGTACAGTGCTTAATTGGTGCGACCCGCGTTTTGGCCATTACGAAGCTGGTTTCTGCACCCCTTTGCAGAAGTTACCCGAAGGTAAACTACTGCCCTATACCCGAGCTCGGAGGCGTCCGTAAAGAAGTGCAGCTCCAGCGACACGGGTTTGGGCGTTCTACACAGGCAGCGAGGAAACTTCATATTTTCTAGGAACTTCAATTTCCTATACCAATCTTTCCAGACTTCCAGCACGCTCAGTGGTGCGGGGTCGTTCCAACTGATACCATGGTGCCATAGAGATTGGAAGGGGATTTTCGCTGAAAGAGTGACTGGCGCGATGAAGCCGATGGGGTGGTAAATTTGAGCGACTTGGTTCAAAATATCGCGCTTGGCTTCTTATCTTCGAAGCGAAAGATGAATGCATCCTCTTGGGAATTCCAAAGGATGCCGAGGGTCCTCTCGGTGGGTAAAGGGTCTTGACTCATGTCGAGGCTTGGGTCCACCCATTTGGATCTCTTGATGGAGTTCATTACTTCCTGTGACGATGCGTGCCACTTTGTAAGGTGAAAGCCCCCCCAAATGCAGCAACTTCGTTATCTCGCCAGCCATTCTCGACGCTTCTTCGACGGTGTCATCCGAATCGAGGAAGTTGTCTACGGGTGCATTTTATCGTGAACGGCGCTATTCTCCTGTTGATCTCGATAGCAGTATTTGTCCACAATATATTGACCTTTCGCAGATTACTGTTCAACAACTCTTGTTGAACAAGGAGTTGACGCCAAAACACTCATCCAGCTCAACTGTTTGTAACCATTACCGCATGTTTGTAAACTAAATGTGAATTTTATTATGAATTTAGTGGAAACCTAAAAAATCGTATTATTATAATATAATAACGAATGGAAATTAATATTTTTAGCAGCTCTGAAACAAATTCAGTGGATAGAAATTTGTTGCCACTAATAGTAATGACATGTAGTAGATCGTTAAAGAAAAATTGGCTGAGATTTTCCTGTAAAAAATACATATTAACTTATTTATGTCAATGTGACGCAACATCAGCAAAAATAATAAAATTTGTTGGCGGTTTGAAAGAAATCTTGCTTTATTGAGTCATAAAACAAAATAACAATTCTATTCAATTAGTCAAGCGAACGAACTATCATTCTGTCTGAAAAAGTCCTTCTCGTCTTCTTTTTCTTCAGTTTAACTGCCGACGTTATTTTATTCATGGCACCATCAACGAATTCATCGCACTGAAAATCTGATCGTTATTGGCTTTTTACTTTTGGATTTTCTTGTTTTGACGAGGGTAATAATTTTAGCAGGAGTCCTGCAATGCATCTCCTCAGGACCTAAAAATAAATCTAAATGCATTTCGGTGTAACAGATTTAGAAATGTGCTCAGCTTACTTGTTTCTTTCCTCGAGTAGGAGGGTACGCTTTTCTTCCTATTGGTACGTTTTTGTACTGTATTTAGCTAATCTCCAAGACACGCATGGTGAGCATTGTTCCCTTCTCCTAGAAATGTAGTTATTTACGTCTCATTCATTCTGGTATATTTCAGAAGGATACTTTATTAAGCTATTCACAAGCAAGGTCGAACTCATCAAGCAAGCCTGGGAATCTGGGAAAATTGTTAATGAACTTTCAAAAATGATAAAAATGACTACTCAATATATAAAATAATTATCTAAAATGACACGTCTGAAATGTATATTATGTTAGGTAGTAATTAATCTAAAATTCTTACTAAAGAAAATAAGCTTAATTTTCCCACGCAAAACCTAACAGTGCACAAAATATAAAAAACTGTATTGCAGAAAACGCAATCACAAAATATTCTCCACGCATTTTTTCACAACACTTTTACGAAAAATGGGCACCGTGTTTACAAACAAATGGAAGGGGGAGGGCTTTATGGGCATTTCCTTGTTCAACCCAGCTCCTGAGCAGGGTTGAACAAGGGTTGTTCAACAACAAGGGTTGTTGAACAGCAAGACTTTGCTGTTCAACACCACGAGCTCAACAAGAGTTGTTGACGATAAAATGCTTGTTCACCTGGATGCCATCCACGCCAAAACAGCTGTTGAGCTCAACAACAGCATCGTAGAACAATTTTGTTCACAATAAAATGCACCCTACATACATGTTTGTGAAGACTCTTGGCTGCTTCTGGGTGTCGAGCTTCTTTGTCCCTTGCTGTTTGTTGCAGTACATAGATACAGGTGGCGGGCGAGGACACGGCGCCAAAGATGTGGACAAGCATTTGGATTGTCCTCAGTGGTTACATTGAACCTGACCGTCGCCATAAAAAACGCAACGCAGACTGGTCTGCTTTGCTTACATGTACAGTAATGAGAAAAAAGCTGTACTTGCTAATTCACAGAGGTGTAATTAAGCCTCTCGAGGCTGATTTACTTTCATTAAAGGGTGAAGGTGTTTGAAGTTTATTATATTGAATTGCATCGAAGCGCATCTTTTTTTATTGAATTAGCCCACGTAGGCTTTCGCCCATTGCGGACCGCGCAGTTTAAAAGCGTACGACTTTAACTGTTGTATAAAAGGCACATCTCGATGAAGGAGAAGAGTTGCCAAAATTCGTGTCTTATTCTATTACACTGTAAAGAATTTTGTGGTAGTTTTACAATGAATTCATTGTGCAGCAAAATTGAGTATGAATTTGTAGTAAGATCATTTACAAATATAGTTTTCGTTATAGAAGTCACAAAGCTTCGTGATATTTTTTCTTACAATCCTATGTGTAAATTTACTATAAGGCTTTGTATCTGAAATACTACAAGGGCTCTGTCAAAATGCAAAAAAGGATTGTAAATTTTTAACGGAGAAGTTGTAGTAAATTAAAATATTTGTTGTTAAGTCGTTTACTGTAATGTTATAATTTTACAAACATAATTTTCTTCCTTTTTTAAAAAACCTTTTGTAAAAATTTCCCAAACATGTTTTGTAAACTTTACAATTACATCTGTTACAATAGATACTGAGGGGATTGTAAATTTAGTGAGAAAATTTTGTCATTTTATTACAAAAACCTTTTGTAAAACTTTCACAAAAATGTTTCGTAAGTTTTACAGTTACAACTGTAATAACAGATTCTGAAGGGATTGTAAATTTAGTACGAAAATGTTGTCATTTTATTACAAAAACCTTTTGTAAAACTTTCACAAAAACGTGTTGTAAACTTACAATTACAACAGTTGTAGGAGACACCGAGGGGATTGTAAATTTAGAAAGATTTTTTGTTTTATTACGAAAACTTGCGGTAAATTTTTTTCAAAAATCTGTTATTTACTCACAGTCACAACTGTTGTACAGATACTGAAGTACAGTAGCGTTCCCCGTTTTCCTGAATATGCATTAGTACCTTTGGCCTGCGAGCCAAGCCCTATGCCGCAGCTTCTGGGAACAATTACACCTCGATTGCCGAGCCTTGACCCCAAGGTTGGCAATGCGAGGTGACTGGAAAGGAACTTGCGGGTCAAGAAGGAAGGCAGTATAAAAGTGTAAGTTCGAGAAGGAGAGAAGAAAAAGGGGAAGCGATGAGTGGGGCATTTGAATAAAAATACATTGGTGAACGCAAGAGTACTTGTAAATTTAGTAAGTTTTTCTATTTTATTACGGAAACTTCTTGTATTATATTTCAAAACATTTGCGATAAATTTACATTTCTAATTGTTAAATTAGACAAGAGGATTGTACATTCTAATGATCTGTGTATTGTTACGTTCTATACTTTTCTTTCCGGTTCTCTTTTTTTCTTCACTCCCCTCGCTCTCAAATCTCAGTGCTCTTCTTTTTCCTCCGACTAGTCTCGTGTCGTAAACGTGGTGGTTACTAACGATGGTAGTGTTTTCAGATATACAGTTGTTGCGACAATTATCCTGCTCACTGAAAATTCACATGTCAAGCTAAAATGTACTTAAGCAATTTTGTTACAAGGAATTAGTTATGGCGAAAATTTTATTAATTTCTCCATACGTATACCAGATGATCTTTAAATGTACTACATACGCGAATTTTAGAATCTGGGTAAGCATACATCCATTTTAGTTTAATCCACAAGTAACCAGAGAGAGGGTTGAGGTCTTTCCTTATGGGAAGTTTGTGTTAGCTTTTCGAAGGCCTTAGGCTAACCCTCCCAAAACCCCCCGAAAAGAAATCCTGGTTACGCCACTGCCTCTCTGGTTTCTATAATTGTGAAAAAAATATGGAGGAAAGTCTAGTTTTCGTCCGACTGTTGTTGCAAACGGAACACAAAACAGTCTCAGCGAAATTACCAACAGTGATTGAATTCAGGTACAAAGACTTCTATTACTGTGACTCTTCCAAGGCAAAAATGGATTGCCATGTGCAAATTCTGTACAGTCTGTACAAATCTCTGAGACAAGGTTGGCATGCTTGCTCCAGTAAATAAGTAGCCTCTGATAAATATTTATTTACTGTTTTATAGTATAATTATTTATGGTTTATTTGTGATATTATGATTTTTATGCTATGATAGGATGATTTTTATGTTATGAAATTATGATTTTTATATTATGGTTTATTTTTGTTGGTAAAGAGTATGAAAATTGATTTTCTTGCAAATCAATAGTTAGTATATCGATGATAAAGCACAGTGCGTCCGCACAGACGAGAATGTACGCAGTGACAATGAAAAAGAAACATGTAGTCTAAGGCAGGTCTCCGAGACTGGTCTTGGTCTCGAGACCGGTATTTGGTCTTAAAGATTTTTGGTCGGCATTGTCTTGGTGTTGGTCTCGAAAGTTGTGGTGTTGGTGTCGTCTTGGTATTGAAAACTTGTGATTGGTCTTGATCTTGTCTTGGTGTCGAAAAAAGTCGGTCTTGCACAACCTTGATCATAGGTAACGATCTGCTAAAACAACTAGGGAGGGTAACAATTGAGTATCGCGAGGCAGGACATCGCCTTGTAGAGGTAGGAAACAGTCAGGTTAACGCGAGGCCGGAGGGGGTTCCCTCCCGCCCTATTTGCATGATAGCAGGGATAACGGCGTCCCCTGCGGTTGAAGTACCTGAGGAAAAAGGCGAGGGAAAGAGTTTACCACCTGAAGAAAGAGGTGAGATAGGCGTAGCACCTGAAGGGAAAGACAAAGAAGACCGCCTAGTGCCTGACGAACAAAGCGAGGAAGAGAGTCTACCATTTGAAGAAAAACGCGAGGAAGAGAATTCGTTGCTAACCGATGAATTAGAAGTGGCAGAAATACCCGGTCAGGTCGCTTTGTATTGCAGGCTAGTAGGAAGCCCAGGGGCAAATGCCGGACACGAGGATAGACGCAGTGAATCTCAGGCCGTTTTGAATTGCGGGCTCATACCCGTATGAAAAAGCTTCGGTTCACAAGTTAGATGTTACCTCAGTTTTACCCCCCTTATACTTAAGTAAAACCTCTGCAAATTGGCAAAGTGGTAAAACCGAAGTTTTACTTGTGTAAAAATGTAGTTGTATTTAAGTTCTCAATTTCAGTGTTACCTTAGTGTCGCTGCAGTCTGAAGAAGGTAAAACTCTGGGTGTTATTTTTTTCAAATTTTGTTTTCCCTTGTAAGTTTTTCATATCAAAGCCATTTCTTACAGATTACGCTAATTGTTCCAAACACTTACGTTTATGTTTAATACGGAAAATGCATTTAATAATCGTAGAAACGCAAACTTTTCTTCCTCGTAGTGTTACCATTATAAAACTGTAGTTACACTTCGGTTTTGTTATTGCCTTGCATCTCACTCTCACTTCTGTTTGAAAAAGGTTAAACTTCCACTAAATTTTATTGCGACTAGCCTTTTGCATACAGTTTTTTGGTCAGGTAAAAATGTAACATATTGTATCGTGTACCTTAATGTGTAGGAGTACTTGACGGTGTGGAAATGTGTTAATTGACCCAGGATTAACGACCCAGACAACTTCCAAATACCTTACGACCCAGGATCAAAACACTTTTATCCCTATTTTCTAAACGCAAAATGTTTCCAATTTCCAAAAACTCATCTGCCTGAATTGAAACATAGCAAATTTGTCTCCTTAAACTAGACTTAGGGTTAAAAACGGCAAGCAATTGGCCCTCATGACAAGTTTTTTTGAAAGTGCTGACAACTTCTACTTTGCCACCGAAATAAGGTTCGCAAGCTACGCGTTCTTCTTTGCTTAAGGCACATCTGGTCTCTTTTTCAGTGAAAGTGGAATGTGTTTGGAAATTTTCTCCCGCTTCTGCTTCACGAGGAATACCGACTATGGTCCTCACAAGGGTTAAAGGTGATATTTCTTGGTCAAAATTGGCTTCAGTTTCCGTTTCAATCGCATTTTTTTTTACAAAACTCCATATTGCAAGCCTTTTCATTATTTGCGCATCAACATGCTGCGTACCATTAAATAACTTAAGCAAAGCACCACTGTTGTTTTCAAAAGGATATGTGGAGTATTTTCCTGCAGGCCCCCAGTTTCCAACGCATTTAACTGTCGTTCACCTTTTTCACTTCTGCTGATAATCCAATATACCACTCTTCCATATGGTTTGCCGGATCAAACCACAGTAAACACAACTGTCGACAAACACCAAGATCAACACTATGCATGTCAACAACACAGCCTTCTACGATGTCAAAATGTTCAATGCTAATTAAAGGAGATTTACGAACAATGCCATTCATTCTATATCTAACAGTGTTTCGTTCGTTAACTTCTGTAAAAAAAATCAGTCTTATTTCTCATAGGAAGCTCGCCAGGTTGAACATATGGATAACACTGGACCGTACCTTTCCCTTTCTTCAGTCTAATTCCTTTTCATGCTATACCACGAGCAGCCAAAAAAACCAGTACACAGTTTTATTCCTTGGATGTCTGCTCTGGCCACACTGTCTACCGAACACATCGTTAAGAAAACTTTCGTCGTGATTTTTGTAGTCCCTTCGGCCGTTCTTTTCAGCCATTGAAACCCACTTTTAGAAAGATGCTCGATTTTGCATATAAACGATTCCAGTATAGTCTGCAGATTCGGTTTTCCAAACCCGATCCACAATGTTGTAACGACTATATTTTTGTACCGGAGCCATGGTGGAAACTCGTTCACAAAACACTGCACTGGCAACATACTGAAGTTTGAAGAATCGAAGATAGGTAGCCCATCAGTATTCATGGTTAGAGATATACAGTGTTCATTTTTTTCAGTCAAAATGCCGTTTTCGAATGTTTTTTAGAGATGACAGTCGGAAATGTCAGTAAGCGTAGAAAGATCTTCCTTTTTTGTTTCGTAACCCAATGCCTGTCCAAGTCCTACATTTTGAAATAAATTCCGTAGCTGAGATTCGAGTGACCAGTGCAGGTAGAAGCTCTTCTTGTCCTTAAGTTCATTTTATTCAAACGTTTTGCCACATTCGTTGCACTCTAATTTATTGTCGTTGGAGCTTTTAGTGTTTGAAAAGCAATCCGGGTAGTAAAAGCATTGTATAAAATTTTCCAGCGAAATGAGCTTTTCAAGTTTGTAAACTGTTTCGGGGAGTGAAGACGGCTTGGGAAGAAGCATGTTCAAAATGTCAAGCAAGTGCTGGACATTACTTTTTGATAAGGAAACTGACAAAATGAATGCTTGAAGCAGTAATACTGCTTGGAGTAATGATACAGGGCACTCATTATAAAGTTCTTTGTTTAAATCACTTGATTTTTTAGTGTCGCTTTCGTTATCGTCATCAACTAGAAAAGGAGACGACCTTGCCTTTCCTGACTTATTTGGAACACAGTTTTCGTCAAGTTTCTCAAAAATACAGTCTGCGCCCACTTCGATTGTAGGAACTAAAATATGAAAAGAAATGAACGAAATAAAACTAAATAAAATTAAAATTACGCCATGTAAGTATACAAAATGTAAAGAAAACTACCTTCATTACCGTTGTTTGAAGGAACAATTTCCTTTGCCTTAAACAGTCTCCGAAAAGTGCTCTTTGGAAAGCCGTTTTTGTATTGCTTGTAATATCCTCGTCTAACACGAATAGGTGCCATGGCACTTTTATTGTCTGAGTGTTTTAACCGTAAATTGAAATACTGATGGAAAGGCTTTGATCAGTTGGTTCAAGAACATTCCAAAAAGACAACTGTATTCGACATTTTCACTTTTACCGAAACGAAAGTAACAAAATCTCCGCTATTTCATGGATTTGGCATTGGTGGATTTTCACCTTTGCTAGGGGATTAGGTACAGTACGTCTATACGCTGGCTTTCAAGTCCGGGAAAGGTCAAGGTAAACATTACCTGCTAGCGTATTCACTTGGAAAATTAAAAAAAATGCATCCATTCCTAGCGCTTTTACATAGTACTTATGAGACTAAACAAAGCAGGAGACCTTCGCTGAGTTATTTGCGAAGTAAGGAACATTCTCGTCATTTGCCATCAAAATTTGCATCTGTTCGCGTGCTCATCCTTGTGAAAATAATTTCATTTTATGTATTTTTCCATGTCGAAAATGTTTGCTTTAGTTTACTGGTGTCAGAAACTCGACGAGAAAAATCCGTGAGTTACTCTGTGCTGAACGTTAAATGTGTTCTCGACAAACGCCTTCTTTCAAATCCGAATTTGGTTGGACATGTTCAGTGGCCATTTCCGGACAAGAAGGGACAACATGAAAAATTCTTAGCTCAAGTGCTAAAAACTGGAAGTAAGTCTAATTAATTTTATATTTAAAGTACTGTATTTGTAGTATTGATTAAAAACGCTTTCGTTTCTAGGTAACAAAACTTCTTGAAAAATCAAGCAAAAAAATTATATCCGAATTCGTCAAACCGGTGCCAGTGAAAACTGCAACGAGTTCGTTTTCTGCAAAAGTATTGTCGTTTTCGACACTGCGATTTCGATACGAAGCTTCTGCGATTTCTTATTTACCACCGGAATCTTTGCATTCGCTCTCACCGGGATCTGATGTGGTAGATGAAGATGCCAGTGTCGAAGAATTAATGGAGGAAAGGTCGGACACCTGTGCGACACCGCAACCTTTAGACGCTGTCAGAGATCACGGGATTGGTGAACTGGTGAACGAGTTGAAAATTTTAAAGGAACAAAATGAGGTAAACAATAATAAGCTGAGCGAAGAATGTGTTGGGTTTCGGGTGTATAATTAATTTTGACCTCTTTCCTTGTATCTACAACGTTGGTGTTGGGATCTCGTTTCTTGGATGACCCCTTATTACTCTTCTTAACCTGGGGTCATTCTGCCATATATTAAGGGTTGATTCTCTATGTATGGGGGGTACTCAACGTTTGCTGTTTGACGTTCGCAGTCCTCACCATGCCTAAAGTGCTGGGCCAAATACACTCTTTGGTGTATTAAAGTTAGTGTACGTGTTCCCTTTTTTGGTGAAGTGAGAATTTAATATTGGTCCTCCGAGCCGGATCACAGCGTCTGGCAATTTTTATCCACTTCTCCAAACCTAGTAAAATGGAAAAGGACACGTCGGTCCCGGTCCCCACTCCGACGATTGCTCTACGGAAGGCTGTCATCAACAAAAATAGTACAAAGCCCAATTAGCGGAACAAGCGCGGGAACTTCAAGACGCAGTCACAGCCAGTGACGTCGAGAAGATCAATCGACGCCTCCCACAGTTGGCCAAACTACTAAAGGACTTCGAAAAGGTGCACGGCCAGGTACTTAAAGCTATGGATGATAGCGTTGATTTGGACGAATACCAATTGCACATCGATGGGTACAACAGCGACACTCGCCTATATGGAAATCTTCAAGCTGATATGCAATATCTTCTCGCGAATCCTCCGGTAATAAACCCTTTGTCCATTTCTCCAACTATCCCGACTGCTAGCCCTCTTGCGTCCAATTCTAGCACTTCAACAACTAATTCGTCGAATGTTAGAATCCCTAAATTGGATATTCAGCCGTATGAAGGGGACATATACCATTGGAAACCATTCTGGGATACGTTTACGCGGACGTTCCACAACAACCACAGTCTAGCTGCAGTAGAGAAATTTACGTATCTTGTTTCATATTTACGCGGCCCAGCTCTCAATGCTCTTTCGTCTCTGTCCATTACTGAAGAGAATTACGTAAGTGCAGTTGAAACCCTGAAAAGGAGATTCGGGCAAGAGGATCTTATCATTGCGGCAAACATCAAATCTCTATTGGACTTAGCCCCTGTCAGGTCAGTACGAGACGTTAAAAGTTTACGACGATTTTTTGATAATTGTAAGGCCCATTTGAACGCGCTCAAGGGACTAAACGTAGCTTCCGAGTCTTCCGAAGTCTTCATCCCAA
>JAHZNP010001453.1:0-19670 GCA_020615345.1 Triops cancriformis
TGACATATCCGTAATGTTTTTCTCACAATTTTATTTTGTCGCTCGAAACTCCTTATCGAGACGCGCGATTTCCTTTTCATTGAAAATTACCGCCCTTCAAATACGCTGTAAATTCTGGAGCTTTAATGTATCTTGGCTGCTAATGCACATTGGTCTATGCGTATATTTGACAAAATGAAGTTTCTCCAGAAGCCGGGATTGTAATTACAATAATTACAAAAGATGCTTATAGCGAGCCGTCGGGTAGCCTACGCCTGTCTTTGCAACTTAGCCGGACTAACCGTGCTTGCTTCGGCGTATGAAAATTTCGTACGTCGGGCTGTCCCACTTTCTTTTTTATCCCGTGTGACATATTCATCCAGGCCTTTTGCAAATCTAGCTTCAATTACAATACAAACTTTATTAATGGAAAGTTGCATGTCGTATTAAAGTCTCAGTTGTACTAAATTAGGGAGTATTTATATGAAACGTTTGTGGCTTGTTTTTGACATTTATGGTTTATTTTCATTGGAGTAATTACTACCACTGAAATGTTTATGCCATAATATGCAGGACAAAACCTCAGTCTTTCTGAGGTCCTCACGTAGAAGAGAAAACAAGGAGAAAGATTGTTGTCTTCGAATGCATATCCTTTGTAAATGCAACGCAATACAAATACTATTGGAAACAATATTTCAAAGAAACTGTTGGTTTAGCTTCTCTTACTTTACGAATTTGGGACCAAAACTATTTGGGTGTGGGTTCGTGGAAAGGACGAATGCAAGAAGAATCTAGTTTGATTTGGAAATAAATATTTCATTAATAAATCAATTACAATTGTATTGAAAACGCAGCCACCTTAGATGTTTCAAAGCATTTTCCCTTTAACTGGAAGAAAATATTCAACCTGACAATGTTTGATTCATGGTAAACAAACAAGTCGTTTTAATTTTTAAAAAATGTATTTAAAATTCAAATTCCATTATTTGTAAACAAAAGCAAAACCAAGTAAACGGAACCGCAGCGCCAGTGCGGCTACATCTGTAAGAACAGGGCTCTTAACTGAAGGTGATTTGTCAGTTTCAGCCGGACTGGCTACCTTACTCATCGCTGTCAGTTTTCCTTGGCGAACGTGTTGAGTAGGTACCCGGTGATCAAAGTCAGGCCACCTAGTAGGCATTTAAAACTTTTCAGTTTTTATTTTTGAAGTTTCTTAATAATTGTCGTAATTTTTATTTAACAAAATGATCGGATCAGGATCTTTCCCGATGAAGGACCATGAAAGCTCTTTCTCAGCTCCTGGTATTTATTGAAATGGCCTTTTACGACTCCGGTTTCTCTTAATCCTTAATGCCAGTGCAAGGCCGTTGCAGATTTTACTGTAGTTTTTTGCAACCTTTTCGGAATGATACACAATTCACGTTTTTCAACAAAATGTGATACGACAGTTTATTTTATTCATCTAGCAACAAAATCCAATCACGCCAGTAGTTTAAGCCTTTGGGATGGCACTAATTATAGCAGCTGGATTGCAGCTGAAGTATAAAGGGAAAAAAATCTAACTAATACGTAGACGGCGACGAGCAACGCTCACGCCGTTAAAAGGAAAAAAATACAGCAGCTAGAGAATATTTCATTAGATGTTTCCTTCACAACTTTGCCAAGATCTTCCATAAAATACTATATGTGAAATCCATACGAGAAAGAAGTGGATTGGCCACAATGTCAAGGTCGTATTTTGCGCGCGAGGCGTTACGTTTTTTTTTGTAAGACAGGCGAACATGCTGGGAATTATTCACGTGTATTCAGTTGCCTCAGTGTTTACATGCCTTATGAAGGTATCAGTGAAAAACTGTATACTATACAGCACCGACATACCCAGGGGAATTAGTGTTTTTTATCACCCCCACTCCGCTGAAATTTTTTATCCTATAATGGTGACCATAGCAGCATACCCAAATTTTTAAAGAAGTTTAATGTGTAGCCCCCCCCCCATTCCCGAAATGTAATTCTGGCAGGGTTGTGTCTAAGCCTAAAAAATGAACTTAATTTAAATCCAAGCCCATTTAATTTTAAACGGTCAAATCCAACTCTAAGCCCAAGTCTTTTTTTTTCTAGAAGACCAAGTTCAAGTGCAAGATAAAAAGAACTTAAATCAAGTTCAAATACATTTACCGGATTTGCAATTCCGGGTCAAGGCCGTCTACTTTATTAAAGAAAATTTTAAATAATAGCTCAGTTTTCTCTCTAAAGCTTCGTCTTGATCAAGTTTTACCTTTAAATGTCTCCATTAAATTAGACGTTGGTCTGCAGCTCGTGGCAAAAACGTCCGAGCAAGTATTGTACTGAACTTTAAAGTGAGTGTCCGTCAATTTGGAGCCCTTTACTAGGTTAAAATAATTGTACACGCGACAAGCCTCCATACTTTGTTTAGCTACGGTGCTAACTGCCGGTTTAGAAAAAGCACCTAATCTAGGAGACACTGTAGCTAAGAAAGCTACAGTGTCAGAGAAAATTGCGCTATCTGACGTAATCCTTTTTGGTAGCTTTTCATATTGCGCTTTCGTGAAGGAAAAATGCGTAAAAAGTTAGTTTTCTTATGATAAATTTCCAAGAAAGGGCTTTCAAATCCGGGTCAAGACTTTCATTTGTACTTAACTCCTTTCCAATTCCCCGCTGAACGGTTACCTCTAAGTTTAAATTCAAGTTCAAATCGTACCATAAAAAAGCTTGTCATAAATTCTCAAGCCTCAAGTTCATGAAAAATGGTCTTCATCCGGACTTAAATCCAAATCAAGTTCAAATCCGCACAAGCCTGAATCCTGGGTACGGCCCTTCTATGCAGCTACTTACCTCACAGTTACCGCCATGATGGATGATTAACAAAGCAAGGTACCATTTGGTAAAGAATTGGTCAGGTTAGTCCTATGCAAGAAATCCAACACTCCTTGATCTGAAGGACGGGACTTGCTCAAGTATGCACGATTGGCACACACAGTTGAACTCACTTTATTTCATAGGGTCGGGACCCGACCAGCCAGTATGAAATTAAACGGACAATGAAGTTATCCGAGGTGCCTATTTATCACAGCTGAAAAAATGATAGAACAAAAACAACAATAGTCAGTGTACTAGATATATTATACAGTGGAATTCACTAAAGAGCAACTCGATTGGGACAAGACCAGCCTAACGACAAGCTAATTTAAGTCTCGTTTCACTCCCATTTAAGGCAATAGAGACTAACCTCGAATTACGCCAACTCGGTTAATACCAAAGCCCGCATATCGACAAGTATTTTTAACTTCTCATTGTATTTCTTACAGCGAAATGTAGTCCGGTTAATAACAACCAAGGATATATGAAACAAAAAATATCAAATATCGTAAGCCAATCAGAAATCCTTCACTTTTACCGTTTTACTTTTGAACAAAAGGCAGTAAAAGTGACCGTCGCGTCTGATTGGTTTACGATCTAGGAAACATCCTGTTAGTAGGAAAAGTAAACTTATACGGTGAAATAAGTTGGGACATTTCCCAAGCGAAGCAAAACTTGCAGTATAAAAGATAAACTATTGTTACTATTGGGAAAGCTCCAGAGCAGAGATTTGGAGCACCTCCTCCTCTTGGTTGCTCCGCTCCGGCAATGTATGCCTGCTCCAGCTCCGCTCCAGACGCTCCTGCAGATCCTATAATATATTAATTAACTAAATACGAAGCACCATCTCCTCAACGAACTTCCTTGCGAAAAATATTTTAATAGCTGTTTACTAGATAAAGTAGGATAGGAACAGTGAGCCGTTTTTCATACGAAAGCAGTGATCGTAAAAATTATGTAAAATGCTAAAAAATGGGGTAGGGTAATTGAACCCCCAGATTTTTTTTTACGACGAAATGTAAAAAAGTTGCAACTAAATACCCCACCGTTCACTACCTCCCCCCCACCCCCACCCCACACACACACACAAAACCCCTCTGAACTGAAATCCTGGGTACGGCGCTGCTTCTGAGTAGTTTTTAAACTCACCGAAGACTAACTTAACTTTAAAAAATAAAGAAAGGCCGGAGCAATGGTGGAAGAGCAATTTTGGTTGCTCCGCTCCTTCCTCCGGGGGAAAAAAACCTAGCTCCACTGCTCCGTGCTCCTGCTCCGCTCCAGAACTCTGATCCAGATGGTGCGTTTTATATCGGTGTGTTTTCAGAGTGGAGTAAAGTTCTTTGCCAACCTTCACAATTATCTCCAATCGGCTACGGACGCCTTAAGTCCCCAGCTCCGTCAAGAGAATATCTAAGTTACTCCTTACCTTTCTCGCACTACCCTAGCCTTCATAAAACCAAATTGGTTGTTCATCAGCGTTATCCAAAGATCTTTAACCATTTATCCCAATGTGGTAGCTTTCTCTGACATTACAATTATTATTGCAGGTATTACGCCATCGTCAAGCCTATGAAGTACACAAGAACTATTACGCCGTCACGCACCCTGTGGAGCCTGCTGGGAATTTGGTCACTAGCCCTGGCGTGTGCCTTTCCGCCATGTATTGGTTGGTCCAAGTAAATACTCTTATGAATTCTCCCAACGGAACTAATTCGTCGTAAGGGCCTTACGTTTAATGTTGAAACCCTCTTGACGGGCGCTAATTCTACAAATGCACTCCGTGATCACATGAGGGAAAAGAGTTTTATGGCTTCTATTTGTGATTGAAAAGTGGGTTGTCACGTATATTGTTGCACTTTTTATTAGTTTTTTTGGGAGATCAACTTCGCTTTATAGAGAGAAAGCTCTTGGAACATCAATAGAATAGTTTAATAAACCTTCGCATCGGGTCATGGAAGATAACGAGATCGCGAATATTGTTTAAGCTTAGACGGGCGTCAGGCCATGTAAATCACTGCCTGACAATGCCTGTTTAAAGCGTGGTGGGAATTATGGACATACATTTTATTTACTTTTTTTTCTAGGATTACTCATCTCAAGGATGAGCACTTTTGTGTTGTTGACTGGGCGGCATCTCTTTCCTTTAGCATAGTCTTTTTCTCTGTCGCTGTGGTTACGCCATTATGTCTCATGTGTCAGTGTTACTATGCAATCCTACAAGTGGCACGCACCAAATGTCGTCGAATCCACGTGGGCATTCTGGCCGATCTGCCTGACGCTGCCGACTCCACGACGGGTGCCACCTTCAATGAAGAAATCAGCCTACCAGTACGTAATGGACACATTACCCAAGCAAATAATCCTTGGCAATGTAACGGATACCAGCCTACTGAAACAAGTACAGAAGGAGAAGAGAATGGCGAAGAAGGCGATAAACAACAACAACATCCAACCTGTAACCTTAATAGGTTAACTTTCTTGGGTAGCTCAATGGACCCTTATCGTAGTACGAAGAGTCGAACTACTCAATCAAATCTCCTCCGCCGGAGCATTTCTTTAGTGATGCAGCTAGCTAATCCATCAGCGAATCTGCAAAGCTCACCCAGGATTCGGGGCTTTTCGCACAGCCAATTTAAAAGCAGTAATCTCGAATCAACGTCCTATCCCTCCAAGGTACATTGCATAGATCGAAGCCAACTTTTGTCACTCCCTGTAACCACTGGCTCTCCTGGCGGTGGCGCTGGGAAACTAACCATGAATCTCATGGATAAGTTGTCTACAGCTAGTGCCAATAGTCAAAACGTATCGTTTCGCGCAGATCGGCAATCTAATCAGGAGAAAAAATCCTCTTTGTCGCAACGGAAGACATCGTGGGGCTGGACAAGCTCCACAACGCCTCCTATAAAGGGCTTTTCGACTGTCTTTCTTGTCATCACAGCATTTCTTATGACTTGGAGTCCTACTGTCATCGTCGCCTTTTGGGAAATCCGCACTTCTTGGATAAGCTCGGAGAAGACGATAAATACCAGTCATGTCCCGGATTGGCTTCATGTGATGGCTTTTTGGTCACTGACTGCTGGAACGATCACGTACCCATTGCTTTATGGAGTCTACAACCGATCGATTCGGAAGCAACTCTTCCGTGAGGCAATATGTGCTAAAGGACTAAAGTACGAACACAATCAACGACGTCCATCCAAATGGTCCAGTTTTTCCGGTAAGTTTCACATTCCTACCATGGCCGGTTTTTACTCACTGACCTACTCCTCCAATTCTGGCATTCTTATTCTTAAATAAAATAAAATAAAGAAGACTTGCTAATTAACGCCAATATGTCGACGCGTGCCATGCTTGGTTTAGGGCTTGTTCCGAAATATGTTTCATAATTCTGCCATTAGAGGTCGTCATTGAGTATTGTTCATGCCATCACGTGTTTCCTACTCGCGAAGTGCAACAAAAGTGTTTCTTAAAAGTCTATTTTTTACAAATTATAAAGATGAATTAACAAAATAATACAGGGGCTCTTTCTCCTTTTTTACTTTACTTCCATCAATAATATGCAATAATATGCAAATGAATAACACACATGTGTTGAACGAAAATACTTCGATATATTGTCGTTTACAAGTACAACTTGGTTCTCTGGGTTACTTCTAGGCGACAACTGGTACTGAGTAAGTAATAAGATCTACTACTGCCATCAAAAGGGGGGAGGCAAAGGTTTTTAAAGAATTTTAAAACAAAGGAGTGAAACATAGGAGGGGCTAACGAACGTTGACTCAGGGTCAAACGTTTGGAAAAACTGGAGCAAGGCTAACATGACCTTTGCACGCTTCCTTAAGCAAACACAACCTCTTTCTGGACTTAAGGTCCAGAACAGGTTGCATGGAAATTACATATAATGTGCGCTACATCACTGATGTAGCCAGAGCTGTAGCGAGCGCGCTCGAATTTTCGCGAGCGATGAGCGCGATTGCTCGTTTCATTATTTTGCGAGCGCGAGCGCAGACAAACGAGCGTGCGCTCGCGATAGTGGCGCCACCATGCAGCTTATACGCGTACTACACAGACATTTATAAATCCTGCACAAACATCACTTTTGACTTTGCAATTATTTTCTTATATAAATTTAATTCTTGTCTTAAAGGGCAATGGCCACCAAAAACAACTTTATTTTATAAAAAAGAGCGAAAAATCTAATTTCCGGATATAAGTGTCTTTCTCTCAGGTGCGAAATAATAACGTAGATATTTAGGAAATAAGAAATCTGAAATTCAAATTTTGGCTTCCGTGACGTCACACTTCTCATGGGCGGGAAAAGGCTTAAAATTTGAAAATAAATATCTCCAGAACGGCTGGTCAGAAAAAATCGAAACAAAATTCCCTATGCGTAGAATAATGTGTAGTATAATAATCCATCAAAATATATATGCATTTTTGGTGTCCATTGCCCATGGAATTCAAATTTTGGCGTCCATGACGTCACGCTTCTCATGGCGGGAAAAGGCCAAAACTTTGGAAATAAATATCTCCAGAGCGGCTTGTCAGAAAAAATCGAACCAAAATTCTTTACTCTAACAATAATGTATACTATAATAATCCGACAAAATCTCTATATGCGTTTTTGGTGGTCATTGCCCATTCAGAGAAAAGCCAACAGGCTCAAAATGATTCTGGTCGTCGTTAATTTTGTTACTGAAATGAAGTAGGATCATTTTCTAAAATCAACTTTGGGCCCGTTTTATGTGCACGGAGCATAAGAGTGCACTCAGTTATAAGTTGAATAAAGCAATTGAATGAAACCGAAGCTGAGTTTTTAATAACGAGTGAAACTATAATTAGTTCCTTTAAAACCCAGATGAACTTGTATACTATTCTTGTTGATCAACGGCCTAGGCCAAAGCTTTCTGCCAGCTAATTAGTTTTAAAAAATCTCGAGTTCAACTACTTTACACATTTCTTCAAAGGAAAGCGGAAAACACATGCGTCAAAGTTCACTGAAAGCAGGACAAGAATGGATAAGTTTAATTGCAATGCATACAAACAAAAACGGGAACGACTAGATTAGCTACCGTACACTGTAACAGCCAAGTAAGACCAGAAACGTATGAAAAATGGAAGTAGCACAAATTGATCAAACAATACTGCTTTCTTTTTATCTTTTAACTTACCCTTTCTCTATTTTTTATTTATTATATGTTTTATTTAGTTATTTATATTCTATAGTTTTACATAGGTGTATTTTTTTTTAAAAAAAGTATAAGCGAGCGCGAGCGCGCTCTTTTTTGAAAATCGCGAGTGGAGAGCGAGCGCGCTCGCCTATTTCGAGACGAGCGCGCGAGCGAGCGCGCTCGTTTCAAAACGAGCGATATGCAGCTCTGGATGTAGCTGAACTCAAACGCAAAATTTCAGTAGTTTGTAGTGTTTTTACCTCCTTTTTTGTAATAGACACAGTTTTTTAGTGAGCACTGATTTTTTTAACCATTCTTAGAGAAGCATCTGTTGCACTGCAAACATTCATGATATTCGTGGCGAATAGCTGAGTTAAGTCAGACCCGGACGTTCAAGCTAAGCTCTTTATTGAAAACGCAGAACGTGATTGAAACTTATGAAAAGAAGTCTCGCTTTGTGGTACGGTACTTCTTAGAAAAAATCAAGGGGAAAACAAATCTTAATTTTCGTCTAGCGCAGTAGTAAGGCTGAAAACGGCTGGGCTTGCGCTGAGCTCTGCCCTGCACGTTCGCTCGTTTCTCAGCTTTGCGCAGTGGTCCGACTGCGCTGTAAACGTCTAATAAGTGTTGGCTTCGTTCGGCTTTGTCTTTCGGGATGAGTATATCCCTCGCTTAGTACTAACGGTACTGAGGGTATACAACATTTGTACCTGCAGTGAGAGATGTAAGAAATTTAGGCGAAGTCCTCTTGCACAAGCGTTTCTGTTAAGTGCTGTTTTATTTTTCCTTATAGAGCTGTCTCCGAATTCACCGACGACATCTAGCGAAATCGGGCGAATTACAAATCCGTCTTTATAGCAGTGTTCCGGATCTTTTGTTTTTCGGCCGATCCAGATCTTTCTCGATCATTGGTCAAGCTCTGCCGATCCAATCCGATCCGTTATCTCGAGATTAGAAGATCCCGATCCGGATCGAGAATTTTTTCGATCCGATCAAAGATTCGATCCTTTTACTATTTTTTCCCCGTATTGTTTTCAAGTGCAGCGGTAAATAACATCGAATTGCAAGGAAACAAAATGCAAAATACTACAATAATATTTCATATTAACCAGTAATATTCTACTGCCTGTGTCAACTACGCGAGTCCACTTCTAATACACGTTCGGCACAAGCAATCTTCTTCGGCTTTTTGTCTATCCGCGCCATCCAGCGGGTGCATTGTCGACTGTTACTGTTATTTCGAAAACTTTTACTTTTTTAAAACCCGAAAAGCGCTTCTGTTTGTTCAACATTTACTTTTCGTCCGTCAGAGGTCGTGGAACTTTCATTTTCCGAAGAAAAATCGATCCGATCAATTACACAATAGCACCGATCCGATCCGATCAAATGATCGTATCGTATCTGGATCTTTTTCAAAAGATACGGAACACTGCTTTATAGAGCGTTTGCCAAATTCACGAGTGGCATCTAGCGGAACGCGTGGAACTAGGGATCCGCCATCTTGCGTCCTAGCCTTCCCCAATCCCTTATGATTCAATGCAGTATTATTTTTTCTATATTTTTATTTAGCGATGCCACGAACAGTTTTATTAGTCAAACCTAGTCGAATTGCATACAAAACCTTCGAGAGATTTCAGAGCAATTAATTAAAGAATACTTACATCGCATACAATGTCGGTTAGGAATTTTAACCGTAGCGAGGTTTTTATGAATGAGCACTATGTTGCAGACGTTGAGACCTTAATTCTCCCATTCGGGCAAAAAGTTTGCGGTCGAGCAAAATACTAAAAGAGCTTCCGGGATTTAAGTAGCGCAACAGGGCCTTAAACTCGTTATCTGATTCCATGCCGGTGTATAAGTTAAGCAAGCTTCGGTTTTCTTTCAATATTTCGTTAGACATTTGGCAAAAATTAAAATTTTCGATTTCAGTGCGAGCTGTTAAAAGTACTTTTTCGCACATTTTGCAACGAATCTTGAAGTGCAGCGATTTGATTTTCAGCTTGTTCTTCTATGCTAAATAGTTGCTAAATAGTTGCATAGTTGCTAAGCCTTAGAAAGTATAGTTAAGCCGTAGAAAGCCAATCAGGTCGTTTTGACCTGCCTACAACCATGCGCTACGCCAGAAGGCGGTCGATTAGGCAAAAGGTCGTTTTGAGTTCAGGTCATTTTGACCTCAACCCATAGCGGTTTTGACCTCAACCTCTATAGGCTCCCACACACAGACGTTTTTTTACATTTTCCGTTTTCCATGCCCGTAAGGTAAAAAAAACCGCCGGATTTCAGAAGCCGGGAAACTTCAGGCCTAAACGAAAGTTTTTCGGAGAGTGAAAGTAGGCAGCCAATCAGCATTCGCCGCGGTCTCTCTAACCGCCCACTGTAAACAAGCATGGGCGGCTTGGTTCAAATGTGTGTATTCTGATAACACCATAGTCTAACTTTTTTAAAATAAAATACGTTTACTAAAGAGAAAAAGTTGTTTAATAAACTAAAATAATATAGACAGGATTAGTATTCTTCGGCACCTGTATTGAAGCACGAGGTAATGTTATTGTTTATGGGGACTTGGGGCGGAGTTCCGGAAATACCAGACTTGCCCTGTGTGAGCACCTTTAACGGAATCCGGAGAAAAAATCCGCCGGAAAAAAAACGGCACGGAAAAAAACGTCTGTGTGTGGGAGCCTTATGCCTCAACCCTACACAGCGACATAGGTAAAAAAAAAGAGGTTGGACGCAAGATGGCGGATTCGCCAGTTCTTGCCACCAAAGGCGTATTTTGGCAAACGCTCTATACTAAGCCTCGTTTGATTTGCACGGTGTTGAGTTAACAGCGTTAGGTGGCGTCATCTCCTTTTCGCGTTTTATTCGAAGATGCGCGTCAGTTGGAATCAAAACATCGTACTTCAAATAAAACGCACGGCTAGCTTCGTGTAGTCAGATATGACCACGAAATATGAAAAGTTGGGTTGTTATTATTATTATTATTTATTGCAAGAAATAAGGCAGCAAAGCCTCTTTGAGACTTTCACAGATATCATACTATTTGTTGGGGGTTAACATTGTTGGGGTTATTTGGTAGTCAGACCTATTTGTGTCTGCGGAACTGTTCCGGGTCAAACATTTTTGAGCCAAAATGTTCATCTAGTGATTTTTAAACGTCTGCATGTAGGAGGATTTATTTATAAATACAAAATAATTTATTTATAAATACAACATCATTCATTATTTAAATTTATTTGAATCATAGTTTAAATTAGAGAATTGGAACTTTTTTGCCTGTGTAGAATTAACCATTGTACTTCGCTGAAGTTTTTTTTATTTAGTTTCATAAACTTTTAATATTGATAATGTTAAAAAGTTGCCAACCTTCAACATTCTGATCCTCAGAATTACGCAGTATTTCAGAAGGAGCACTTGTATTGTAATATAATGTTTTCCCCATTTCAGAGGAACCATAGTTACTTGGCCTTTCACTGAAATTCGTCGTTAATAAAAATATATTTTCACCCCTTTACTTGTCGAAAACCCCACATTTCACCTAGGAGAAACTCCAGAAAAAGTCATTTGCCATGTTGCTGAAACTTATTTTTAAGGCCTTCCTTTCTCATTGATTGAAGTGGAAAGTTATAAAAGTACACGTCATTTTCTGGAAAAATTTAAAAACTAAAGCGTAAAGCTCAATACAGCATAGAAGCGAAGGATTCATGGCAGGGGTAAAACTTTGAAACACGCGCTCCCACTAAACTGACACGACGGCTGAACTTGCTAGACTAGCAAGTCCGTGAGAGTCAACTATACCAAGCCGTCGAGTCCGGTCGAGTCTGACTCAGACTCAAATAAAACGCCCACAAGTTGTGGTGTAAGCAAATAAAACGCAACTCGGCTTACACCGTCAGACGGTGTCAGACAACTCCGTCAAATCAAACGAGGCTCTACAGTACCAACCTCTCGATAGTCCCATAAGCTTCCGTAAATAAACTTCTTAAGTTTATCGAAGTGCTGCGTCAAGTGCAAGAGCCAAGTTTTTTAATACTGAAGGTATTAGTAGCGAATATTTCGACTCCTTTAATTTGGTCCATCTAATTCTCAAAACAATCTACACGAGAAACAATGTTGCTTTGGTCATCTCTGTAGCGAGATCTTAAGCTCTTGATTTTATTTAACTTACGGAAAATTTAATTTACCTTTCCATTTTCATATTGAAATTTTGTGACAATTGCAGACAACTTTTAGTCCTATTTCGTTCAACAGTAATTGCGTGAGAATTTTTTTACATATTCCCAGCAATAAGTTTGCACTTCATAGATGATTACTAATTGCAAGCGAGGTTTTCCAAACTTCGCATTCTACCTTTGATACACATAAATCTTCGTCCTCACCTATCGAACAGCAATATATGTAATTCACTGTTACATGTTTTGACGTCGCAAATGTTTAAAATGTGCGATTATCGTTTCCTTAGAAACAGATTGATTCAAGACCTTTAATTAGTGAAAGTAAATCAGACGCATGAAGCTTGATTAGAACTCTGCGCTATCCCCTGCACTGTTTTTTTATTCAGCTCTGTACAGTACAACTATACTCTGTGAGTGCAACACATAATCAAGCCCCCTGAGGCTGATTAACTTTCATTAGTCGCAGAAAAGTCGCCAATCGCTGTCGAGGTGAGGGTAGACCGCGAGATTTGAAGTGTTCGCTTTGTAGGAAAAAGTTTTTTTTATAATACGACTTGTTGCATAGTAACGCAATTGGCATTGTTGCAAAATTATTGCGCAGTTGCGTAAGCAAAACATTGCATGGCCTAGTTATTGTTTATATCTAAATTTTTGTTGTTATTTTCCTTAATTTTCTCAGAAAATTTTGCTGTTATGTCGCTTGGTAGGCTAATCTTTATTATTAAGACAAGAATTTTTTTTATTTTCGTCCCTATTTCGTGCCAACAATAATTACGCAATACAGTGAACCCCCCATTTACGTGGTGTCGTTTTACACGGTTTCATTTTGCCGGGGTTGCAAATTTTGGTCCGATTTAGTTCATAACTCGCCACTAGACGTCCCTTCACCTAATTGTATACACCCAAAAGTCGACTGTTGCGTAGTAACGGACTGGATGCATTAAGCGAAAGATCTGTGCATAGTGGCTGCGTAAAGTTTGGCTTAATTACAACATCGCCGATTCCTTGAAAAAACAAGAAAGGGATATAATGTTATAAAGCGCTCAAACGTGAATGCTGAATGGAGAAATATTTGGCTAGATTTCGTTTCAAGCTTAACAGGCGATTGTAGTTCACTGTAAACTTTTAATGACAACGTTGCTGAGATAGTAGCACTAGGAAGAAACTCGGAGGTGAAGTGTTAATTGATGTAAATGCTGATATCATCGAAGATCACCTGAAATTACGTGATGGGGAACTGACCACGAGCGAACTCATTTAGTTAAATCAAGAAGGACACAAGGAAGAAGAAGAGCAAGAAAAAAAAAACAGAAGTCCCCTACCCAGAATATTAGAGTTCAAGTAGAAGTGGTTCACGAAGCCACTAATTTTATCAAAAGTGTAGACCCTGATGGCGAAAAAAGCGGTCATTCGGCAATACCTTGAAATCTCATATGCACCGCGCGAGCTAATGGTGAACGACAGACAGCGAATAAGCAGACAACAAACAATTGAGATATGTTTTCAGCGATTAAGGCGGTTGTCAGAAGTTTAATCTGGTGACTAGCAGCGCAATCAAGGTGCTGATTACTGTAAATTTTGTAAGCGAAGCATTCCTAATGCTTGTGATTATTTTATACATTCAGAAATAAGTAGTAGTTACTTGAAAAATACATTTTTGTCATTTTAACTCTTTTATATATTAATAACTAAATTTTTTTTATTCGATGGGAGTAAAGTTTTTCGAACATGGAACTCATCCCTATCTTTCCTATGTATTACACGGTTTACTTTACGTGGTTTCTCTTTGCGCGGCATTTTTGTGGAACCTATCTGCCGCGTAAATGGGGGTTCACTGTATTCCTTTATTCGTTAAAAATGCATTTGAAGGGAAGCAGCCGTTTTGCGAGAAGATGAATGTCTTTTACACCAATACTACTCGTTGATTGGATTGCGTGTTTCTAAAATTCGATTTCAAAGCAAACGATAGGTCTGATCTGTTGAAGTATATTCAGTGCACGGAGTGTACTCGGAAGTTCTGTGGTATTTTCCCACTCGTTCAGCACGGGTAACTCAGAAATCGATATACCTAAATTGCTATCGATTTACGTTTGAACCCCATTTATAGATTTCCCGCTATGAAAAAGGCGGAGGCTAGACCAGTTTGGCCAGCCGTTCTGTCCCAGGGGACTTTCAAAAAGTGGTTACAAAAGTCCCACAAGGGAGGGCTGCATGTTCCCTCTCTATTCTCTGTGATATCTCCCAAGGCCCTGGGTACTGAGTACGGAGGTGCCCCACCCACAAACCGAAACCCTGGGCACGACCCAACATGACACGTTAACTTAGGTTGACAAGCGCAACCAGCCGTAAGGGTACGGTGCACCTAACCGTGGTATAGGGCAATCGCATGCTAAACGGCGCCGACGATTTCACCCAAATTGCGCAGTATTTCATTAAACGATTTCAACAGTAAAGTTCTGGATCATAATATCTAGTGCACATCGTCGAGTTTTTCTTTAAAAAGCAAACGAAATTTCAACTTTTTTGGCGGAAAGGCATTTTTAAATACGGAATTCAAAGCCGTAGGTTAGTTTTGAATGTACCCCCTTACAAGTTTTCTGAATTATCTAGGTGATAACTCCAAAACTAAATGTCGGATTTGAATTTTGTTTTGATTAAATGAATACTTTGAAGTGTCTCTAGTGAACCTCACGATCGTATGTTTGCAGTTGCTTTTCTGGGGGAAACATTACTCGCATTTTACAAATATATGAAGAACTATTTTAAAAAAATCCGACGAGGCTGAATAGATGTTGTGAAGGAAAACTTTACTGACGAGATTGTTTAATGAAATACGAGCAGTTTGGGCGAAATCGCTGGCGCCATTAACACGTGATTACGCTATACCACGGTTAGGTGCACCGGTCCATGCAAGCCGAGTCAGACTCGGCCCTGCATGTGCCGCTCAGTAGGCTATGCAAGTCTTAGTTGTAGCTATAGTACGTTGTTGTTGTAAACGAAGTACCCATAAAAAGCGGTCTGAACATCTAATTTAATTTTTGGCTTGTTGATTAGCAGTTCAATCTGCGAGGTCAAAATGCACTTACACTTCCTTTATTTCACTGCTATTCAGAATACTCAGCACTGCGAGGTAACGAAAAGAACTCGTGGACTGGGTATACTCATGCCACCATTGTTGGGCCTATTGAGTTGAACTATATGCAAACGACAATGGCGTCCTCAACGACACGCAAACCGAGCCAGGATTCAGGTAACCCAATCCGTTCATCAGCCCTACCAGAGTAAAGTTTTCCTTCTTGGCAGTTCACTTTTCTCCTTTTCGGGTGTCTGTGTTTCATGAACATTTCCTCGTTTTTAATCGTTCCACCATTTTCATACAATTAGGTGCCGTCATGATGTCCGCAGACGAGGACGATATGAAAGAACCCCACTCGAGGCGTAAATTACTGAGAAAGAAATCCAGAAGGATGTCAGCTCCATCAATTTTATGGAATTGTCACCAGTTCCACCTCTCAGATCATCCCCTTTTTAAATTCGGAGAGGTATGCAAATCCTCACCGACTACAAGACAAGGATCGATGCGACAACATTGTAATCCAAATGAATTTGTGGCTGCTGCTGCTGTGGAAGTACAGACATCAGAAATTGTTGTTTATGAAGGAGACCGAGCGGAAGTACCTGAATTCCTAAGTCCAAAACTAGCATTACTGCCTATTCTCGTGCCAGAGGTTCAACCTACTGCTTTACTTGTTGAAGTAGACGATCCAAATAGTAATCTCAGTTTTTGTTTGTCACAACAATCTGGGCGGGGCAGTGGTGACGAAAAGGAGGAAAATACTTTGAACTACTCCCAATGCCAGTATACTTTCACGGTTCAGTTACAACATTGTGCATCGCCACCAAGTGAAACGATTATAGAGGCCCATGGTGAGGCAGTCAAACAAGACAGTGATTTACGCAATAAAGAAAATTGTGAGAAACCACTACATTTGTCTGTCCCCACTGGTCTAACATTGTTTCCTCACAACGATCCAAATAGCAGCAGACTGTCTTCGCCCGAAGTCATGAATCAATATGGTGACCAGCTTGGCGTGGAAAGAAACGATTGTTCGTTCGGACCGTTGTACCAGAGTGCAAAAGGACTTCAGAGTCAAAAGTTCGGCAGCTTGATGTCCGTGGTTATTGCAAGAAACACTACGAGAACAACAACTATGTACGAAAGAAGCTTTGATGCACTAGATGTACAAGATTGCCCCAGATTGTGGCGAAAGGTTGGAGGCAACCAATCTAGTTGTGCGCTTAGTCAGCCGCTGTATCCTGTGGCGCCTTTATGTCATTCGAGTGTGGATGAAGGTATTGAAAAGGATTGTATTATCTAGAATGTGCTGACATAACATCAGAATCATAGAACCTGACTAGTCAACTTTTACAAATGTATAAAACGAGCATTTTGTACATAAAAACCAGAATGTTTTGGAATTGTGAAATTTTCAATACATCGGGTATTACCTTTCTCCGGGAGCGATTTACTTTCGCACTGCCCAAATAAATATTGATAGACACTGAGAAAGAGTAAAAATAATAGTAATAATAATAATAATCTTCGCTTTTGATTTTGCGTTTTCAAAATTCATTCGTATGATTGGATACCCTGACCACTAGTCCGAGTTGTTTTGCCCCATAAAGGAAACACATTACTCAGGTTTCCCTGAAACTCGAGTTAGTTAGAAACGATTCGCTACACTTGTCAGCGTATTTCAACCCAAGTTACACCTTATCACCATTAAATCTTGAATATTTGCTACACTGACCATCAGTGATTTTCGGATCAGATACGAAATGCACTTTGTTTGAAGCTCGGATCACAAATCTGCTCAATCGCTCCGTGATCCACTTATACGGATCTTGATCAGTATGGAAGGGCTGTGATCATAGATTAAGTTCGTTATCGTAGATCGCTTAGCTTATCAGTTTACTTGTGCAACTCTAATTATAACATTTCGCTCGTGTATTTCCTGTACAGGAAGTGGACGGTCAATTTTAGGCACAAAACCGTGAAGGATTTGAGCAAATCTGTGACCTTTCGTACCCTCATACTTGCAATAGACCTCTATTACTATGTAATGTCAATCGTACTGTAAAAGTGATCCATGGTCGATCACGTGGTCTATGGATACAGGGTCAAGAGCCTAGCTTGTATAATTTCGCATCATGATCCGAAAGTTGAGATCCGGGTAACATAAGATCCAAGTACCGAGTATGGATCGGATCGTGGACCACAAGCCAAGCTTGTAGATTTCGGATCGTGATCCAACCTGGATCAGAAAACCGTGTTTTGTGTCTTCCATATCACTGCTCACGTGTGTAACGTTTTATAAATCCTACGTTACTTTTACACATCTTCTTTGAAAAAACTAGGCAACTAGCCCATATTTATACGACGTAAGTGTAACTTGACTTTTTGGGATATACCCTTGGACCATTTCCAACCCTGTTATGCAAGAAGTAGGGACCAATCTTTTGGTAAACAACAGGGTCTGTTCACTTCTTACGATCATCGTATGCAGTAACCATCAAATGTAAAAGTAAAGCTACTGCAGATCAGTGTTGAGTAATTTGTCAAAAAATAAATATTATTACATTACAATTATTTTTTAGTTAAAATTTACTACTACATTACAATTACACTTGAATAACGAAAATAATCGTTACATTACAATTACATTTGTAAAGTAATGCATTACTTTGCCATTACTTTCGGTAAAAATGTTTTTTTACATTGAAAACTGTTCTAATTTTCCACATGTTTAACTATACGAAAATAAAGTAAGTCTACTTACAGAGCTGCTATGAAAAGTATAGTAGATTAATTACAAATCAATTTTTAATGCCAAATGAGTGCTTCACACTTTACATACTGGAAGCCATTTCACAACACCCACCCTTCACAACACCCTTTAGTCGATCTAAGGCAGCGAAGTTCCAAAGCACAAGTTCTTCCCCTTTCCCCTTTCTTTACAGGTTTTCTACTTTTTCTCTAAGGAACCAAAGTAATTGTAATTGTAATTATATTTGGCCTTTTTAAATTTACTAGTAAATTACATTACAATTTTAGATAGAGTAAAATGTAATGAGTACATTACATTCCATTTCTACAGAGTGAAAAATGTAACTAGTACATTACAATTACTTTAAGAAAAGTAATGGGCATTACAAATTACCATTACTTGTAATAATTACACAACACTGCTGCAGATGCAAGGCTGTGATTGTGATATCCTTAATGGTCTACAGTTGACCAATAGGCCTACAACCCGTAGACTCTAATATCGCCTTATCTTCACTAATAATCGACTAATAAGACTTCAGCGACTTAAGTACTGTACGTTGCTCGTAAAAGAAAAATCGGGCCCAACAAACCGCCCTATGCTAACGTCCCACGCCACTGGGGACGAAGCCTTTCGGGTCAAACACATTTGAAGGACAAAAAAATGGGACATCGCTCGCGCAACTGCAGTGGCGGTAGGATAGGGAAGTTTGTTGGGCCCGGTTTTTTTTACGAGTACTGTACAAAATTCTGGTACCCACTCGCGCGATTATTCACATTACGTTAGATCTGTTTTGAAAGTTTAGATCGTGCTCACAGATGCTGTTATATACAGGGCCGTCTTAACACCCCCGTGGGCCCCTGGGCCAAGTTTGAAATTGGGCCCTCAATTGGAAATTATCGCTAGAATAAATTTTTATAAAATTTGGATGTAACTATATTCGGACTTCAATCAATAATACGTGCACAGGGAAGTGAATTAGATGTTACTGAATATGGATATAACTGTATTTGGATTGCACTCAATAATACATGCATAGAAGCGAATAATGTAAAAACTTTAAGAAAATTTTCGACATTTTTTCGCAATGAACTTATCAATGACTAAGCTGAAGTCAATACTATTCAATATGTCACATTCCATGCATATTAATGACAGATTATTCAAGCGCTCCTGCCCCATAGTATTCCTGTGCTGGTTTTTTATCAGTTTCAGCCTGGAAAAAGAACGTTCTCCAGTACAGTTGGTGACCATCATGCACATAAACACTCTCACTGCAATTTCAATGTTTGGAAATACTGCCCCCAGTTTCTCCGAAACAATTTTCCTATACAATGCGACCAAAGCTTCACTACTTTCACCAGCGCCTGTAAAGTGTTTAAACTGAATGCATTCATTGTACAGATCCTCAGCATCAAGGTCATCGTGGTACACATTTGTCAATTGGTTACATTTCTTCCTTAATTCGTCAGAAGCAATCGTTGATAATTCACAGAAGAACGAAAACGTGTTTCCTATCCGTGAATAAGCCTCTGAACGTTTGACGATTTCAGACGTTAAAGAGTCAATAACAGGAAGAAATGCTTCCACCTTGAACTTTTCAGTTTCACTGAGATAGGCCTCCTCTTCTGGTCCATCATACC
>JAHZNP010001454.1:0-19659 GCA_020615345.1 Triops cancriformis
CCCATCCGACCATACGCTTTGCTGTATTTTGGGTCAATAGTTATGGCTGTCTTGCAGTCCGCCAAAGCTAGGTCATGGTTATTCATCTTACTGTGAGCGGCAGCTCGGTTGCAATAATAGACAGCATTACGACCATCTAACGCGATAGCTCTAGAAGAAAATGAATAAGTAAATCCGAAAATCTGCTCAGGAACATTAAACGTACTTCCCGTAGTAGTCAATGGCTTCAGCGTATTTTTCGGACTTCATGAGATTATTACCCTCATTTTTCAGCCCCTCAGCTTGGACCTTAGCCTCAAGGGAGGCTTCTGGAGGCAGCGAGTCAGACGCCTACCCATGAGTGAAATTACCAATACAATGATAACTTAGGGTTTGTCATCTCTTAGTCATACTTGGTCCTTTTCTAATGCTTCCTGAAAGATATCCAGCAATGACCTGGACAAACTTAAGCTCTCCGAGTCCTTAGGGTCGAGTGCAAAGGCGGTTTCGAGACACTGGACTGCCACTTCCAAGCTTTCCTGTGCGTCACCAGACAAACCACCGAATTCTCGCTGTTCTGCCAAAAACTGAACTATAGCCAAGGCAAGACGTTTTACAGTAGACATATTTATTTTCCCTATGTGCACCTGACAATCTAACTCAACGTGATTTAATCACGTTAACATTCAACCCCAACCTGAACTAATCCGCGATCCGCTATGAACAAGATTCGAATCGTCAATAAACCCATAGGGCCATCTGTGAATGAACACTGAACTTCATTCTTCTGCCCCAATTGGATAGCTCTTATCAGTGGTCTAAATTTTATGGTTACTATATAATCGTATGTCTAATTTCGAAGAAAAGGCGCGTCTCACAGTATCCATTCCAAAGTTTACGCTTTCAATAAAGTACAGCTAGCTCTCTACTTTGGCTCTCTAACACCACCTATCGTGCGAATTAAGAAGCTCGTTCTTTTCGCGCTTGGTTGCCTCATGGCTGGTGCCTAAACAAATCTGACGCAGTTTTAATTCGCCAGATTTAAACAGTAATGGAAGAGTACGCCAGAGAACCATGGTAAATTGCAATGGTTTTATGTTGCTTGCTTATTAATGTAATATTCTTGTAGCCCTATGCGCATTGTGGACGATTGTGGAGGTGCTTTTACTATGGGGGTTATTGGCGGTGGTATTTTCCAGAGTATCAAAGGTTTCAGAAATGCACCTAGTGTAAGTTCTACATAGGATCTCTTCGCAGGTCCCCTGAGATTTTCCTTATTCCTCGTAGGGTTTTTCAAGAAGAGCGTTAGGAAGTTTAACGGCTATTAAAGAAAGGGCACCCGTCATAGGAGGCAATTTCGCGGTCTGGGGTGGGATGTTTTCCACAATTGATTGCACCCTAGTCTACCTCCGGAAGAAGGAAGATCCCTGGAATTCGATTATCAGTGGCGCTGCTACGGGAGGAATTTTAGCTGCCCGAAGTATATTTTCATTTCATTCTCGAAGTCGATTGTTACCTAACAGTTTGTATCCTGTTAAGATGGTGTCCCTGCAATGGCTGGCAGTGCGCTCATTGGAGGCGTTCTACTGGCTTTGATTGAAGGCGTGGGTATTATGCTTACCAGATTTTCCGCTGAGCAGTTCAAACCCGTGAGTCCGCAAATGCAAATGGAAGACCCTTCACAGTTAGGCTCTGCTTCACCGCCCTTCGGAACGCAACAGCAGTATCAATAAAATTGAACTTGTTTTAGTGTTCGCATTATTTTCGTTATCAAATATCAGTCAGAAGCTAAGCCATATAAAAGAACGTGTGCTTGAATCTCTGTGAGACAATTTTTTACATATGTCTTCGGTTCAACATACGTTCTTGATTGCTTTTCCCGGGGTGCGACACCAATGCGCGACATTGCTGTAAATTCTTGTTTACCATTGCCCTGCGAAACGTCACTCTGATGCCCGATAATCTGTATAGAACCCAAAGCCTCTCGGTTACAAAACAAAGGAATAAAACCTTTTTTCAAACAAACCACAAATGTGTGTGCGTTGGGGAAATAAACAGGACCATAAAATTTCGATAAATTCTTTTCTGCAACAAACAAATGAAATATTTGAAATAAGAAAAGTAGCGAAAAAAAACACATAAATATCGTCTCAGTGCGAAATATTGCATAAGTTTCGCATTACACGCTTATACCAGGAATGCTTATTGACTGGAATTGTACAGGTGTGACACAGGGTTCAGCAGACCAATACGTTGTTTCTGCTTACGGTGCTCAGTCATCTAAATTAGCATTCGTTATTTACAACTCTTTAAGAAGATATCATAGTTCCCAAATCACCTGATCTCGTAGATCCGCGAGCTGTCGACAAAGTTGTGCCACCAATTCTTGCGTTGACTGTAAATTCATCTGTAGTGTTAGGAAATCATTCTGTTCAGATTCCTCTCCTTCCGCTGCTAGTGACATGGCACGAAGACGAGGGAAAAAGTCCAAATTCCCATCCTAATAATAAGCAAAGCACGTCTTCGCATCAAAATATTTTTTACCACATTTGGAATTTCACCAAAACTAATCACACATTCTGTATGCTAAAAATGTCAAGTTTGACAGCTTGTTTCCTAGGAGTTCATTAGAAACCAGAGAAATTATTTAAACTGTTTTTTTCCTTCCTCCTTTGTCATAAGAGCAAATTCGGAACTATTTTTTTATCGAATGCTAATAGCGAAATATGTTATATTAATAATATATGTATGTAACTCTTGAACGCCATTACCTTAACCCTGTCAGAAACGTAACTCTCCGGACCAGTGAACTCCGTCGGGTCTTTGACTTTGATAAGAACAAGGAAATACAGGTAATGCCACATGTTGTGCTCTTCCCTTATGTGACTCTCGAAACTCGTTTTGCGGTTATCAAATTGCGTACGGTTCAACCCTAGCGTATAAATTAGACATATAATGAAATACTGTAACTAAACGCAATACATACCACATATAAAACAGGTATTTTTTAAAATTTCTTCCTTCTGTTGCTTCTCGCTTCTCAAGTCAGCAAAGGTGTCAATAATTACACCAAAAATCAAATTAAGAACAATGACGATAACGACGAAGTAGAACAGCAAATCATAGACCACTCGCGCTCCAAACATGGACTCCTACAATGTCAGTGTTATCCATTCCGCAACGAAGGGTGACGTTAAAAGAAATACCTTTCTACTGGGAGGTCGTAGAATATCACCAATACCACCTCCATTTCTCAATCCCCAATTTAACGTCGTAACGATACAGTGGAACAAGGAATCACAGCCACGTTCTTTATCCTCTTTCTGATCAGGACAAGACGAAACAACAGGCACAATCTCGCTGAAATTTTGATCTGTTGAATTCATCTGTGCGTCACGAGAGTTTTTGTAGATATCTTTGTCGAAAAGTGGGCAGTCCATTCCGATTGTGCAGTGTCCGCTCGGAGCCGAACTAGGTTCATTGCCTGGAACGACTTCTTAAATACAGTTACCGGGATAATACAATCCGATTAAATTACCTGGAAGATCTGTCACACCGGAAGCATCACTGTCAACTTCTACTAAGAAGTCATCCCGGAAGAAAATGAAACCTATAATGGAGAACATGTACACCAAAATAAGGGCTAATACTGCCGTCAGTATGATAGATCGCCCATTGCGCGTCACAGAGCGAATAACGTTGAGTAAGGTCTCTTCTCGGTATACGACGTCAAGCAACTAACAATAAAGGTTTACTGCTTATAACATCGGAGATAACTAATGAAAGTTTGCCTATTACCACAACAGAATAGAAGAAGGGATGAGTGGTAAGGCCCAAGACACAGAAACTGAGGTACACGAAATGGTACCAGAGCTCTTTATCCCAAACAATTTGTTTCCAGTGACGACTAAGTGTACCCTGATTTCCGACAATGCTCACCAAATGCACTACTTTCATGACGACCTGAAAGGTATTCGACCGTATAAGCTTGTTTTGTTTCGCAACATATTCTTCAACATACGTTGGCAGTTCCTAATAAGGCAAGAGTTGGCTGAGGTCCAAGAGAAAATATGAGTCGTAAGATGAGTGTGAACCCGAAAGTACGTATTAGAGTTGAACGCGGGAATGTCACTGTCATAGCTCCCAAAGAGAGCATTAACGTCCAAATTAAGCCAGAGATATGCGGACCCGGATCTTTAGAAAAATTGTTAACTTATTCTTCGCTTTATAAGTATAATTTAACTTACTAGGAAATTCCTCTCCAAAGGGATAAAAGAATGCCACAATCAAGTTTAGTAGTACAGCCAAATTGAAGAGCACTTTGCTCCATGTAGACATATAATTTGACACCCGAAACAGCATTGACTGCCCTGCAAAAGAGAATGGAAACATTGCATTAGGGCGCGTAGAAAACATAAAACAATAACGTTAACATGGATATTCTGTTCAAAGACGAATATTACCTCGTAACTTCTTTTGCCAAATCATCTCGTCAAACATGTCATTGACGCGGTTAAAGAATTCGGTGACTTTCGAACCCTGATCGTCCCGTTCAACAGTATGGAAGACTCGCAATTTTGTATCACGAGTTAAATACTCGCAGATTTCCGGTATAGGGAAAACGATCTGCTCCATGGACCGCTCAGCATCATCTCGGACAATCTAAGGAAAGAAAAGTACGCCCGTCAACCTTTTAGTACGCGAATTTGAAAAAGCTTGTGACTTACTTCAATCTGAGCAGTATGAGACGTGTAGTATTCCAATGCTTGGTTCGTTCTCGGTTCAAACTCATCAGACGTTTTCAACATTGTTTCCAGCTTTTTGTTATGCTTCGCCAATTGATGACACAAAATATATATGTTGTGGCCAACCTGTACCAAACATTGTGTCGTTATGTAACGATGGACATGTGACAGCACACGAAGTGTGACCTCAAAGTTCCCACGAGTGCATTGTCTACATCTATTCGCTAACGGTTAACTAGCTTTACTATTGTTACTTTCTAAATTTAATCGTTCCAAAATTTTCAACCAATTTTGAAGCATTCTGAACATTCAGAACACTTCCTACTGAGTACTGAGAAAACTACCTCTGAAACATCAATATTTTAAAAAAATCTTCTATAGCAGAAATACTTCAGAGTTAGCTCAAAGTGTTCTAAGTTGATTTAAAAGCCAGTCACAAGACGGCTTATACAGGATCACAGGTCCTTAGAAACTTTAAATGAAAAAATGAAAAATACTACCTAAGCGGATTAAACAAAGTGTTAAAAAAAGTGGTCAACACGTTAAGAATTATCGTTCACCCACTAATGAGTACTGATTACTTCACCTAAAACAAAATGATCGCATTTACTAGTTAAGGAATAGGGCTGGCAACGGCTTGGCTTGAGCCGTTCAGTTTGCCAGCCCTATTAAGGAGAGGCAAAACCTTCCGGGACTACTTTGATCACTTCTCGTATGTTTTCAAATATACAAGTTTGTTTTACTTCTCTCGGACTAACTTCCTGGCCGTTTTCTTCTTCACCCACCGAGTTGATATAGTGCCGGTCGTTTTCTTCCACTTCTTGATGAAAAGCTCGACATGCTATTTCAATCTACAACAACAGTTTTGAGGTCGAATTCCTAGTTTCATTTCTGATTCTTAATACAAGTTGCTTAGGATTCACGTTGAATAGAATCCGTTCCGCGTTTTCACTATCTCCGCGGCTTTCGGTAATGGCCAACAAAAGCTTCGATGCATTGTTTTTTAATTGCCACACCAAGTCCATGCGGGCTTCTCCCAACGGGTTGATATCCGTCGACAACAGAGCAGTGATAATGTCCAATCCATTGGACTCTTGACTAACGATACAATCCTGGTTTTGATGACACGGACCCTATCATCCAACACACGCAATTTAGTTACAACGCCCAGATACGTGTAATAAGAATACCAGGGAAGGAGTTTAGGTTTGTGCAATTTTACCTGACAGTATTCGGTCAACGTTTCAAGGGTTTGGTTAATAAGCGCCACGTTATGTTCGTTGATGTACAATCCAAGTAAACCCAAGCCGCCAGTGGTAGAACCACAAATACAATCGAGAAATGTAAGCGTCTCGGCCACTAGGTTATAATTATTGTAATTGCTCTTTTCGGGTTTCTGGCAGCGCAGGAAGTTCTGCAACAGTCGGTTATGATTCTCGCATAGCAATTGCAGAAACCGGAGCACGGGTTGCATGACTAAGATTTTGGGCGACAACTTGTTATCTTCCTTTTTATCCTTGTGCTTTTCCAACTTTTCCGCCAGCATGTCTTCGAATGCAGACCCCATAGATAACGTCGGAGAATGCGTTTCATCTAAATCTGATATAACATACCGGTTAATTCGATTTATTGCTTCAAGTATGTTTCAATTTCCACAGACTGTGTGAGGTGCTCCACATCGTGAACATTTTCCGTTGACATATTGCAAACTGCAGTGAAAATGCAAGCGATTAATGTGAAGCTTAAAACAAACGTCACCTCTGTAACTATCCAAACCGGTCACGTCCTCTCCCAGTGCCTCCGATAGGCTTGATCGCCATTCTCTCGATATTTCGTGAACAGGAGAAGGTCTGGGAGGCGGTGACGGAGCAGGTGGGTCAAGTTTGGTACTCGTTTTTGACCTCTTCAACCAGCGGTTAACGATACTGCCTAACGAGCCCCAGTGGAAGCCCAATTTGGAGCTCGGCAAAGTATTTTGCTGAGCATCATCTGCCCCGCTCGAATTTAAAGAGTGGATCGGCGAAATGCCCAGCTGGGATTCCTCTTCTCCGTTCATAAAAGCGAAATTGTGAACTCGGTTGAAGTTGCTGTCTAAGGACGTCGTTCGTCGTAATTCATCGTGGGTAGACTCCAGAATAGGTCTCTCACCCAGGGAAGGCTTGTGCTTTGAAAAAGCCCACATGAGCCGTCGCCAGGCCGGTCGGTCCAGCGTGGGATAGTTGTGAGAAGGCGAAGACTGCGCATTAGGCGATAAAGCTGCTGGTGTTAAGCCATCACCATCAAATCAAGAAAAGGCGCGATTAGAAAAAGCCATGCAGAAAAGAAGACGACAAACACACACGAAAATCTCTAAGCCAGTTAGATGACTCAGACTAGAAAAATAAAACCTTACCTTTCTGTTTTAAAGCCTTTTCAATGCTTTCCTTCAATTCATCGTCCGTACTCTTGGACATCGTCTCGGTGGCGTTGACCGTAACGGTGGATTTGATTTCGGCCAAAGCTTCGTTAATTTTTTCGTAAAATATCTAGAACCATATGCGCTTGTTAGAACTGCGCTATACCCGAGCTAGTGTTGATGGATGGCGATGGGTCTTACTCGAGCAAAACTTGGACTAGCCTCGCTGTGCTGCAACTTGTTATACAAACTCATCTGGATCTCCCAATTGCCACCTTCCAACAAGGCGATGCCCAATTCCACCACCTCAGCGAAAATGGTAGAAGAGAGAGGGGAGGTGGTAATCATGTCTACTACCAAATCTGAAGCTCCTTGCTTGGCTAAATGGCACTGAACTTCGTGCAAGGTCATGTCTGCTCTGGACAAGTAGCGACCTTTTCAAACAACAGTATACTGAGGTAAGGTTCTGCAAACACGACAAAAGAACGTACAAAACTTACCGTAAGTGAGTGAGGAATACGATTTGCGTCTTGGAGGATTTTTGCCAAAATAGCGAGCTAGAAGATTCTTACGCAGAGCGTCTCCCTATGAGAGATTTTGTAAAGATATTAATTTGCCACAAGAAATCACTTTTGCACAATCAGTCCTCAAAATGCATATATACATAAACATACTTATTTACATGAAAATGGGGCAAAGATTTTGTTTGCAATAAATGTAACCGTCAATAGGCTATGCCTACGATGGTTCCGATTAAAAAATAAATAAATAAATACATATTATAAAGTATACTGACCGTGAAGAAAACCCTTCCATTTCTTAAGTGCGGCATGGTTGTACGAAAAACGTGTGTCAGAAAAAGTTCACCACAGTTATTAATTCGTTCAATAAGTTAGCTGACCAAACATTGTTTTGAAAACAGGGTAGCTCAAGCTCATGCTACACAGCTTTTTGTGTGTACGGCTGGTTTCTGATGCTTTTAAGTCTTTTGGAACTTTTTTACGTTCTAACATGTTTCCAAGGATGCATAAACGAAAAAACACAACAAGAACAATTTTGCTTTTGCAGAATTCTCAATTAAGAACTTTACAATAGCAAAAATGTGCAGGATTTTTTTCCAAGAATTCTTAGCAAGTATTGTTAGAATGAATTAATTGGACGACTTTATGTCACAAACAGGAAAAAACACCTTTACCTTTTCGCCGTAGTCTTTGTCTGGTGCCATCATTTCTCGTAATGCACGAAGGACTTGAATACAAGGTTTCTCTTCTTTCTCCTCTAAAAGTCGTTTCGCGTGCTTAATGAACCTACAATATCAAAATATTAGTCCATCCCGTTTCTTTCCCCAGTGTGAAAAAATTACCTCTGGATAAATCCACCGGAATCGCACTTACTCCTCGCTTCTGTGCCAGGTAGGAACAAAAGTTCGGGACGGTAGAGAATGTCGATAAGCACCGAAGATTCTGCCAGTACTAAAGGCTTCAACTGGTCTTCAAGGAGGGTTACAATGTCCTGAAAACCTTCGATGATGCTCCTATCTACTCGGATAAGCTGAAAAAATGAAAGAGCATGAAGAAGGTGGTACTGAATCTCAAAAACCCTTGCTTAAGGCATTACTTGATTCTGAGACGCTTCGCGAGATGGTTGCCGAGATTGTGCCAGCCATTTTGAGGTTTGCCTGGTAATCATGGCCGCTTTGTGGAAAAAGGACACAACTGCGCTATCCAAATCCGTCGGAATGGCAATGCTGCGACTTTTAGCTAATGAAAAACATAAGTGAACCAATCGAAGTTGGCTTTGGGGTTAGTATTTTGCATATACCCATATCAGACAGTGTTTTAATGCAGGCTTCAACATTACTCCTTTGAGTCGGTGTAAGCCAACTACATGACGATAACCGATAAGCTGCTTGTAGCAACTGGACAAATACGGGTTGACGAGTCTACGGAATGTGAAACAAACACAAAATCCAAAAGTTGGCGTTCTAGTAGGAGGACACTGATGTTTTGCTAATTTTTACAAGGTACGAAACAGGGCTCTGAAGCGTGCCATGCAATACTATTTCTACAATTCAGTTGCACAACTATCCGAGAGTTTCAAATCTTATTCTTTTACCTGCACAGTGGTACTCTGGTCCGAAAACGGGCTGCGAAAGAAGGCAGTAATGACGTTAACAATGGCTGTAGTGACGTAGTTTTCCAACACTGTATCTGCATGGCTGCGGTCATGAGTGGCGTTAGCTACTAGACCCATGTCAACTAGAAAGCTTCGCTCGAAAAGGGACCACATGTGACCCGAGCTGTAGATCTCTTTTACTTCCTCCTCGGTGTCCACGTAGCAGTGGTTTAAGAAGTTGACATACGCTTCTTTCACCTTATGGGAAGCAAAATAAGCACAAAAATTACTTTCAAGCAGAGGATGACTTCCTTCTTCTAAAGAATATTCTTTCGTGAGTTCTTGTATACAGCAGCAAGCGACTACGCTGGACATCAGATTGTCAAGCAAGTCCGCAAACTGTCTTGCACGATTTTTTTTTTGTTTTTAAAGTGTCCTACCAATCATACCGGCGGCCTTTTCCCGACTTTTTTCCGAATGCTTTCGAAAAACAAACTTTGGTTTACTTTGGAAATTTCTTGGTTAAAAGAAAATCGCAAGTGAACGAAAGATGAACGAGTTACGCATTATGTGCATAAAACTGATCTCTTAGACATTTTTGCTTGTCACGTGCTGACAGCTTTTTAGATGGAAACATTTGACAGGTTAAGAGATTTGTAGGCCAATGGAGAAATTACCTCCGGAATGCAGTCTTTTTGAGCAACCATTGCGACTATGTCATCCAATGCCAAAATCCCATGACACTTGATCTCAGTATTCACGTTTTTTCCCATGGTACACAACGTAAGCAGTTTTATTAACTCAATATGGTACCTAAGGGCAAATTTTTTTACCAAACTTACACGAAACTGCTAATTTGGTACCTCAGAGGGCTAGAATCGTCATTTCGATGTTTTTCTGAGCGCATCATCTCTACAAAAGTTTGGAATGATGGCTTGTCGTTGTACATAACCAGAATGTCTTCTCCCAAAGTCAGAATCTGAAAATAATGAAGCAGAAATTCTCATAAATAGACAACTACTAGATAGACATTGCCTTTCCTTGACAAAAAATGTCTCGATAAGACTGCTTACCTCTTGCATGACCACGTCTTGACATTTCCGGATGTACTGATTCTCTGCATGGACAATAGTTTGCAAAAACCGAAGATATTCAACATGGCGTCCATGAGTTTCTACACAATGAACAAAATGCTGAATGACCTTTTCGCTTATTTCGCTACATAACGTCGCGTTATCCCGAAATACGGCACACATTGTCTGCGCCTCCAACAGCTAGAACGAAATACGGCAAAAATTAACTTAGTCAGTCCAACCCAATTTGAGGACTACTTGATATGAGCTACAAAAAACCTACCCCGGGTGTAAGAAACAAGTCAATATGCTTATGTAGCAAGGCTTGGTTGGGTTGGTTGCCCCGGCAAAAGTTTTGTAAAAATTCATGCGCTAACCGCATGAGTTCATTCATCCGCACATCGTCCTTGCAGTCGTAAGGAATTTGTAACAAATCCAAAACAACTGAATGAACGCCCATGTTTCGTAACAAGCGTTGCTCATGCTTCCGAGGTTTGACTGCCCCAGGCAGTCCACCCGATGCTGGAGTCTGCACACAGAGCTTGTTCATCCTCAGTAGTATCTGGAAACATCATTACCTTCTAGTACGCTCTGAATCTTTTTCTCGTGAATCATTTCTATCTTACTTGCTGAATTTTGCGGTAGTTCTTTGACTGCTCGGAGGTTAACGCCGGTCCAATGTCGAGATCAATGGCTGAGCTTTGTTTATCCGAAGACGACAGTAATGGAGCTGTCTTGCGGCCTTTGCTCTCTCCTGCTCCTCCGTCGTCTTCTTCCTCTAGTTTGTCAATCTTACAGCCATCTTCACCTTCACCTTTTGCTTTGAAGACCCATAATTCCGACTTTTCGACTCGTAACCGCAAATCGTCCAAATCAGCCTTAATTTGCTTATAGGACTCCACATCGCTATCAGAAACCAAAAGTTGGACCTGTCCGCAAATCAAAGTATTCCTTATTACAATTCCGTAACTAAGCCTTTCCAGTTTATTTACTTGTTTGAAAGCTTGCAAAACTTCCTGACGTTGTGAAAAGTGTCGGAACAAGAGTTGTAAAGCTCCGGAGACTAATGGCGGATAATCGTGCATAGTCAAGAGGAGCAAAACACGCAAATACGTGTTTCCACCATGACCATCCAAGTCCAGCGCTCCGCAATCGTCACTTCAACAAAACTTATATTACGAAATGCTCAATTTTTAGTACAGGAATATACTTAGAGCCAAAAATGCCCTCGGCCTTGGCGCCAATTGCTTCTAAATCGATGCCTTTGACGATCTTGGTCGCTTCACTTTGGGACATGCGATCGGATTCGTCAAACTCACGCCGAAATATAGAAAGCAGGCAACTAATTCGGTAATCCAGCCTCACATTAAGGATAAACTGCAATAAAAGATTGAGACAACCTCCTCAATGTGTGTGTGAAAGTAATCTTAAGTATATCCCTTAAATATTTTTCCAGTTTAGGAAACCGACAGTAGGCGCCAACCTACGTCGGGACTGAAATAAAAAAGTACGTAATGTTATTTTTACTGCGTCTTACTTGCAGAATTTCTATAATCTTCAACTTTGTATCCATAACCAACGAGTTTTCTTTGATGATCTGCAGGTTCTTGGCTTGCGCTGTAGGGGTGAGTGGTGTTTTGGGTCTGTTGATACCAGCTGTACCTAACGCCAAACTTGTAACCACTGACCCCATATCGCTCAGTGACCGCAAAACTCCTCCTTCACCTAACACAAAGGGTTAGCTAAATTTCTCATAAACACACGTGGGCAAATTCACATCGAATTCGGAATTTTGACTATCATTTCAAATGAAAATAAATTAATGCAAAAATCCTAATTTGATAATGAGTTTAACTTAAACTATTGAATGCAAATGGCATTTTCATATGGACTTCTAAGAGAGTTCAACTTAGTTTGCATTTGCCAAAGTCCACACGCTTTTCTGAAGAATAATCTATACAAGTTAGAAGAACTCACTATTTAAGTCATTTTCTACGTTATTCCGCGCAGTTAGGACGTCTGACTGAGAAGAGCAATCCAAGATCTCAAGCAAAGTCTTCGTTAAACGGAGTAAGTCGCTGAAACTGTAAAACCCGAAGTAGACTAACTCTCGCGCTAACTTGACAACCTACAACACAAAGATGGGAAAAAAATACATACAAGACGTGTTACTTCATTTTTTTAAACGAATTACTTCAAAAGTTAATTTGTTTTGCTCAGGATCAGCAAAACTCCCCATCCGGGCCACCACATTGCGCAAATATTCTTCAACGAAGAACATGGTAGAACTGAACCGCGCTCGCACAGCTTCCTTGTTCTCATCTGGCAGTTTATTACTATCATAACTAAACAAGAAAAGAAACGTTTCTTTGTGCCCTTGAGAAAAGTGCGCCAAATTTACTTTTCAATGGACAGTTTCTTCGGAATTTCGGACCACAAGCGAGCGTACTTAACTGGTGTAACGCTTTCCTGTGGATCTCTATCCACGTGCATGTGCAGCATCAAGCGGGTAAAAGAAGCTCGGAGATTGTAAGGTAACGCTTCATCCGCCATACATCTGTTCAAAAGCTTACAGGTAATAATGCACGAAAACTGTTTACGATAAGCCTTGCGCAAAATTGTCCAGGAAGGAATAAAAGTAAAAAAGGAATAAAAGAAAAAAAAGAACGAAAAGCTTACTTGAGGATAAAATCCACCGGTAAGTGTTCCGAGAGATGATTTAAAGCCAAATATTGTCGGCCCAAACACATGTTCGAGAAGAGGTCTAACTGATGACGATAGTAATCCAGTATGTCTTGATCTTCTTTGTGACCTGAGCGCGCTCGGTGGGCCAAGTCCGTCATAGAACGCGTTGTCCTGGTCTTACCCCAAATGAGAAAGACTTCCTCTTCCTCAACAAAGGACTGTATCGTGTCCGAGCCAGAGTCTACCGGTGTGCGACTTAACTGCGTTTCAATCAAGATGTCTGCATTGTCTGGGCTGAGAACGCTTTTGCAAATTAACTCCTGAGTGACCGGTATGGCAACACGGTTAGAAAGGCACAAATCTGAGAGGTAGTCCAAGAATCTTGAATCCCACGTGTTTTTATTCTTCCGCACCAAACCCACAAACGTTTCAATCTCCGCAGCCGTGATATGTTTCTCTAACAACTTCCGATTATTGTGCAACAAGGCTGTCATAGTATCCTCAGCTAGAATGTCGTACCCTATTTGCTTTTGCATGAAACCGAAATGCTTGGCAATCCATTCCTATGAACAATGAATTAAGAGACGATCGCAAATCAAATGATGTCTTGGAGTATGTAATTTACAAAAATAATTACTTGGTTTTTGCGGTAATCTTGCTGGCTAAGCCTGAAGATCCGATAGCACAACCGGAAAATGTGTTTATAGGGTCCGTGTTTCGGGTCGTTCAATTCATCCATCCGTAACCACGGACCATCAGGCAAATTCACGAGAAATGGGACGTGAAGAATTTTTAGCAATTGTTTCAGAATGGACTGCTCTCGCAACAACTTTTGCCTATCGCGGTTTGGGTTCTTGACTATGAGTTCCAAAGCATCGTTTTTATTCTGAACAGCTTCCTCTTCCGCAATAAAATAAATTATATCTTGCAGTAAACTCGTCACGGCCCTTTAAAAAAATAAATAAAATAATACTTTTTAGAATAAAAAACAATTGTTTAAGTCTTCATAGTCAACAACCTTCTTTCATTTTGAGAGACCGGGCTTTTCTCCATGCGCGACGAAATGTTAATCAAGACTTTACAAGCATCGTTGGCAAAATCCAAGTCACGGACTTCAGCAGCTGGCACAGGAACTAAGGCGAAAGCTTCTTTGTCTTCTTTGATTGAGGCACATGCCAACTATTGACAAAAATCACAAGTTACTTTAAGTTCTATCTAAACTATATTTTCTCGCACCATTGACATAACAGGCCTTTCTTCATCTTTATCAATGGGATGGGATGTGCTGTGAACCCAGGTATTGGTACACAAGTGACGTAAGCGAACGCAAGATGACTGGGGTACCAAAGAATCCACTCGTGTTAGTGTAGTAGGGTCCAATTCAAACAAACACCCAATATCATTACTATGTGGAACAGCTATCAAGTGATACACCGGAATACCATTCGGGTCTAAATCACAATCAACATTTTTCATTCTTTCTTCAGTCAAAGGGTACAATTTGCCTTGAAGCGGGTAGTTGTGATGATCGCCATATATTTCCGCAGCCAAATACTGTCCTGTAGCCAAATGCTTTAGCCGGTACAAGGAATTCCAATGCCCCGCCCCTCCACGACATGGATCATACTGAACTACCTAAAATATTTCACAATTATATTCAAACTGGCGTGTAAAATCGAAATAATTTACAATATTCGAGAAAAAATTATAATTACTTCAACTTCCCACAAAGCTTTGCTCGATGTGGCGGCAGTGGCCGATGTTCGGCCAGTAGTCCGCAAGAACACGTGCTGTCTCTTCTTGTACTCGTCCATTGTAAGGAACTTTTCTTGTTCGACATGGAAAAGGCGAATGACGTCTCCACTCTTCAATGTATCTTCAGCGTTTTCTTTATGCTCCATGAAAAGCGAGATTTTCCACGACGTGGCCGTGTTCGTCACATTCACCTGAAAAACTGGCAAAATCAACCAAATTGGAAGTAGTAAGTACAACGAATTTACCTCTTTACAGCCGTGATGGTCAGGTAAGTCATGAGATGACGCTACGTGTAAGACTTGCTGCCCGCCATTTACGGGGTTTAAAATCACTTTGTCACCCAAAACTACGTTATCACCATGAGAGCGCAATTTATAGAAAGGAAGAATATAAAACCACGACCCTTCATTGCCAGCTGGGTCCAAATAAACTCGCATAGCGTTCTTCTCCAGTAAAGCTGGCAGACGCTTGTTGACTGTCAGAAATTTGTTGGACTTCAAATGTAATAACTACACAAAATGAGTTAGTTTCCTTGCTTAACTGGCAATTAATTTCTTTCGTATACCTGCACCACGCCTCCATATTGAACTGGTGTTCCGAGAACTTTCTTATTTTCAACTTCATTTTGCTTTTTCTCGATCTCTGCTGCGTTCTACGATAAGTTAAAATTTAGTTGAAATATCTTTCTGCATTCTTTCTTTGACTACATGTAGTCGTTTTAACAAAACCGCGTCCGTGGTAGTATTGCCACCAGGTTTAGCCGCTTTCCAGAACTGTTTCTGAGCCGAGTACCGGTTCATAGGGCATATTTTAAAAAGACAATCTAACAATAGAACAGATTATTTATATGTAAAAAAATCCTCAAAAGCAAAACCTCTGAATTTATTGGGTGGATTTGTCGGATCGCCAGCATCCGGGTTAACCACGCACCGGTCATCAACAAGCCTAATGAACCAAATTTTGTATATACTCTGGATGTCTCATAAATAGTAAGTACCCTAAAGTGCTTAGAAAACCGTTCACATTTCCTTCCGCGTATAGAGTTGTTATATCTCCCAAATGCAGGAAACTAGTATTTCCAGTCAGTTCTCCCATAACTACTGCTTGCAACTAAACTGTAAAAAAAAAATTACAAAATGTTTACGTTGAAAAAAACCAAACAAGTGTACCACCTGTTGCTCTTCAATGTTGACCTAAGCAGGTGCTTTTAGGCAACCTATTTTTCGAATGCATACAATCGACAATACTTTGCCGTAGATCAAATCTTTTAACGAACTTTGGTGTGCTTCCGTTTTTTTTGCGGTAGCTTTACTTTTTACCACTCAAAACAGAGGGGAAAGCTATTTTGTCGACTAGCCAATTGGCAGGATGGGCGGAACTTGTTTTTTTATTCTAACCAAGAGATGGCGTAACTCGTTTCTAATTTAATAATTTAATGGCGTTTTCCTTTGGGAAACGCACAGAGAAAATTTGGGCTTAAAACTCCTTGACAGTGTTTGCAAAAAGTGACGAACGCAAAAACAAAACGGGAGGGTTGTAAAATAACTATTAAATTAGTAAACGTTTTATGCACTTTAAAAAATACAGCAGCCTTTAGTTACCATAAGTTCTATTCATTTGGTGTCTGAAAGGAAGTATGTTGCCTGATCAAGTTGTAATATTAATAACACTAAAAGCCCTTTTCGTGTAATTTTTCTGTAATTAAAATCCAAAGCATCCTCCATCTTCAAAACAACGTCACGTGACAAGTCTTGTGTGTTAGGAGAAATGTTGATCCTGCGACGTCATCAAGAATGGTTGAAGCCTGCTAATCAGAGCCTCGTTTGATTTGACGGAGTTGCCTGACGCTGTCTGACGGTATTAGTTGAGTTGCGTTTTATTCGCGTACATAACGATTTGCGGGTATTTTATTCGAGTCCGAGTCAGACTTGACCGGACTCGACGGCTTGGTGTAGTTGACTCTCATAGCGACGTCCAGTGGGAAAAATGGGTGGACACCCAGTTTTTGAAATACAGCGATACACTGGTGTTTGAAAAACTGAAGTTTTTGAAAGAGACTTGTATCGCTGTGTTTCAAAAAGTGGGTGCACAGCCGGTGCGCACCAGTGGCGCACTGGAAATCGCTATGACTGGCTTTCTGTGGTAGAGCAAGTTCAGCCGTCGTGTCAGTCTAGTGGGGGCGCGTGTTTAAAAATTTTTCAAGACTTCGGAATTTGAGGCCATTACTATAGTTTTAGTCAACTTTGTTTAGACTTTGACCAATTCGAGAAAGGCCAACTAAAACTTATAGCCCTTCTGAGTTCTGAATGCAAACTGCCGAGTTGCATTCTTCCAACAGCTCTAAAATAATTCAGAAAACTGTACTCGCACTTTTTAACTTTCCATTTCAAGCTGAATGTCTTGAAATGACTTTTCCTGGAGTTTCTTCGAGGTTAAATGTGGAGTTTTTCAACAAGTAAAAGCGGTGAAAATGTTTTTTCATGTACGATGAATTTCAGTGAAAGGCCAAGTAACTATGGTTCCTCTGAAATGGGGAAAATATTATTTTTCAACACAAGTGCTCCTTCTGAAATCCTGCACAATTCTGAGGATCACAATGTTGAAGGTTGACAACTTTTTAACATTACCAGTGTTAAAAGTTTATGAAAATAAATAAAAAACTTTTACGGGAAGTACAACGGGTAGTCAGATACAGGCAAAAGACGTTCAAGTTCGCTAAATTTAAACTATGATCAAAATAACTTTAAATAATGAATGATATTGTATTTATAAATAAATTATTTATAAATAAAATTGATAAACAGCTTAAATGTGAGTGCGTAAAAGATTAATGACAACCCAACTTTTTATATTTCGTGGTCATTTTATTTCATGGCCTACACGAAGCTAGTCATGCGTTTTCAGTGTTGCCAAGTTTTTTTATGAATGCCCACCAAATTTTCGTCCAAAGTCGCCAATATGTCGCCAAAAATTAATGGATACAAGTCGCCATAAATTATTTTTTTTTACAGCATACACATTTAAATAAAGATTTAAATAATGCAAAATTATTCAAAAACATTCGGAAATATCATCATCACTGATCAAATCACTGAATCCCAGAGCATCAGTAAAAGTAAATTGGTTACCTTTAATTTCCGTATGAGTTTCCCATGTTTCCCACTCTTTTCGGTATAGCCTTTTGTCTTAGGCAAACTTGCCCATGACGACGGCACAATATACGGCGCAAAAATAATATCAATATGTCTAGGTTATGTCCTTCCACTTTGGGAGCTTGGTTCTTTCTGCCGAACTTTGAAAATTCTAATATCGTATCTACCACAATCAGTGTGACCTTGCTAGCCCCTAACCTTTTTGGGGGTGATTTCTCCATTTTTGCACTGCATTACCCTTTACATTTCTGATAATTTGATTGGTTTTAATGAATGCAATGCGGGAAATTCACCTCTCACCTGTGGGGTTTTCATTGAAGAGCTTCGCTCGTTAAGAACTACTTTGCCTTTCACCCGGATATTTCCTCGAATTAGAAAAGAGAATGTAAACTAAAGCAGCAAGATGACAAAGTTAAGGGCACTGTATACCGCTCCCCTCTTATGGGCGAATAATATGGTGATATTTCGGGAACGATTTCTCAAAGAGGTTGACATATTCGTATTTTGTTTTGTGACAGTAAATTTATGTTAGATAATGCGAATGATGAGTGATCGAGAATTTTTTAAAAACTTCTTTTGTGAATTTGGTAAAAGTCGAGAAACTTTTCAAATTTTTACTGTGGAATAAAATCAAAATTTGGATGATCATACATCACTCGTATACAAAAAAGAAAATTTTTAAACCAAAAATCTTTAAAATTGGACAAACCGTTACTGCATGGCAGCCCAATACAGAAGCTAAAATTCTGAAAATTTCGGGAGCGATTTTGTCAAAACGGTTTGTCCAATTTTAAAGATTTTTGGTTTAAAAATTTTCTTTTTTGTATACAAGTGATGTATGATCATCCAAATTTTGATTTTATTCCACAGTAAAAACTTGAAACGTTTCTCGACTTTTACCAAATTTACAAAAGAAGTTTTTAAAAAATTCTCGATCACTCGTCATCCGCAGTATCTAGCATAACTTTACTGTCACAAAACAAAATACGAATAAGTCAACCTCTTTGAGAAATCGTTCCCGAAATATCCCCATGTTATTCGCCCATAAGAGGGGAGCGATATACAGTGCCCCAAGGGAATTCTATTTCTCCGAAACAAAAATCTTTATCATATAAGGGAGCCAAAAGTCGCCAAATAAATCGCCAAGTGCCTTGAATTGCCCGCCAAACCATGTTCACAAGTCGCCAATTTTGGCGATAAATCACCGTGGTTGGCAACACTGTGCGTTTTCATTGAAGTACGATATTTTTATTCGAGTGATGTCCATCTTCGAATAAAACGCCAAAAGTAGATGACACCACCTAACGCTGTTAACACTGCAAATCAAACCAGGCTCAGGAGTATCTGGATCCGTGTTGTCCAACTCTAGGCCGCCAGTGCCGTCACGTGGTCTGGCGGAGGAGTCATTTTGCTGCTGAGACCAAGTTGTTGTTTTCGGACAGCTCGCCTGTCATCTTATTTATTATTAGCTGTGACAACAGCTTAATATATCCTGTCGAGTTTAACCTTGCCAGTGGGAGGGTGGGTTGCTGAGCTTGGATCGGTTTTTCGCCATAAGTGTTGTGCGATTTTGGGGTGGGGTTGGTGGGTGGCAGATAAGGAAACATTGCCATCGGCAAGAGCCTTCTTACTCCTTTCATGAGTTTCTCAGAAGTAGCTAAAAGTGGGCTGAATTGTATCAGCAACACGTGCTACTTTGTTGTACAATGATCTATGCTTTGAGGAATACAACGTTGATAAACGTCGTTTCATTCGTTAGC